>LPNX011021775.1:448676-549773 GCA_001517045.1 Pseudotsuga menziesii | reverse complement strand
GTTAATCAGGTGCTTGAAGATATGCTTCGCATGTATGTGATGGACAAACCAACCAAGTGGGAAGATTACTTACACTTGGTAGAGTTTGCTTACAACAATGCACAACATGCATCCTTGGGGATGAGTTCGTATGAATATTTGTATGGAAGAAGGTGTAGGACACCAATGACTTGGGATAACCCAGTGAACAGAGTTGTTCTTGGACCGGACTTGCTCAAGGAAATGGAGCAAGAGGTTATAAAGATTAGGTAGAATCTGAAGGCAGCACAGGACATACATAAAATCTATGCAGATAAGCATAGGATGAACAGAGAGTTCAATGTTGGGGATCATGTTTACCTTAGAGTGAAAGCAAAGAAAAGTTCCTTGAAGCTTGGAAGTTGTGCCAAGCTGTCACCTAGATATTGTGGGCCGTTTGAAGTGCTTTAAAGAATAGGGCTAGTTGCATATATACTTGCATTGCCTGCTAGTAATAGAGCTCATAATGTTTTTCATGTTTCTTAGCTTAAGAAATATGTACATGATCCTAACCATGTGATAAATTAGGATGTGATTCAGGTGGAACCCGAGGGAGAGTTCCAAATCGAACCAATGCGCATCCTCGACAAGAAGGTCACAATGCTCCGGAACCGAGCCATAGGGCAGGTAAAGGTGTAATGGGAGCACTACGAACCTAAAGAGGCTATGTGGGAGTTGGAGGATGCCATGCGATTGGCACATCCATTTTTGTTCAATTCTACGGAACATTGAGGCGGTACCAGTGTAGCATCTTGTTCAAATTTTGTAAAAGCACTGAGGACAGTGCTATTGAAGGGGGAGGGGAATGTAATACCCTGGTTTTAACCCCGCTAGCATTAAATATACATGATACATATATTGTAAATAATCATGGTGTGGAGCTAAGGGAAAAAGCCCCACCATCGATTTAGTTATGTTATGTTTCGGATTGGAATGGTCACCGATGGTATATTGGGACATACGATATATATTGTGACATCATGTAAATGTGCATTTTAATTTGAATAACCCAACCAGCTATGTTCACTGCAACTAAATTAAGAAAGGGCATGATTCCTAAGGATAAGGAAGGGGGGATGTTGAACATTGAGTCATGGGGGAAGAGCCATGTGTCACCACTCTCTTTTGCTCACCACCACCTTAGTTTTCCATTGTTAGTTGGGGCAGCGATTTGTTGGCAGAAATACCACTACCATGCCCACACCTACTCTCACTCTCCACGACATGCGGATGGTCTTCCCACTAACCAGATCGTGAGTCTGTCCAGTTTCTTCACACAGACTGAGTTAAAATATCCCTAATTCATTGTTTGGGGGTTCACATTCCTTCTTTCTCATGGATTGCTAGTCTATGGTGTTCATCCCTCATGTTTGCGCAGATTTTTGGTATCTGCTTCCCACCAATTTCAGACTACGCATTGTTTTGTTTTCCTTCATTAAGTCGCGGTTGTGATTGCATCAATAGTTTTGTGGGTTGTGTCCTTGTCCCTCATGCAGATATTGGGAGTATGTTCCTTTTTCCCATTTTCTGGTCTGTGTAAATTTCTCCAGTGATTGCATGAAGGATTGTGTGCTTTGGGAAAGGTTTCCCATGGGATGTTATTTTCCAGGATTGATGAACTGTGTTTTTCCCTGTAAAAGCTTCAATAGTTGTTGGCTGCTTGCATGTAGTGGTTTTGTCCTCGGACTACATTGGAGTGGTGAATGAGGGCCTGAGGTGCTTGATAAACCCGGTGGGTTGAGAACCACATAGACAGAGCTACTGAGCTGGCTTTCTTATCCACAACCCCTGAATAGCACTGGAAGGGATATCAGGGTCTGAGGGACTGCATTACAGAGAAGGGTCTGGCTTCCTTGTGTTGGGTGTGTGTGGGTGTTCTAGAAGCCAGTCTAGCTCTGGTGTGGGTGTCTGTAGCTCTTCAATGAGCTCACCAGCTTAGCATTTAGCCTTTCCCAGCTCCTGGATGGCCTGATAAACCCAAATTTGTTGGCTTGGCTGATCCGTTGTTCACCTGATAAACCCAATTGTGTTGGCTTGGTTGAACTGTGTACCCTTTTGGTGTTGTTATCCTTGGCTATGTGTAAGCCTGTTAGTTCCTTATTCCTTGGGGAATCATGCCTGGCTCGTGTTGGGGCGCGCACCTTAACGGTCCCTAATTTTGGTAACTCCACGGTTTTTGTGGAAGTTGTAAGAAGAGTTATGACTCAAAACAGTCTTAGGGGTGTCGGGGTTGAGTAAAAACCTTCTTTTTGTAATAAACCCATGTTTTAAGTCTAGGGTTTAGGGTTCAGGGTGCCCATGGTTTAAGCCCATGGTTTTGTAATAAGTGCACTATAAATAAGCACTCTTGTAAATAAGTCAGTTTAAGATTTTTGATGTAAGATGAAGCGATGCGAAGCTAAGGCTATTTTGTAAGAGAAGGTTAAGTCCCAGCTGTGTGTGTGGATGACCTTTGCAGCTGTGTGCGCAGAGGGGTTTGGGTGATAAAGGAAATATGCAACTATGTGCGCAGAAGCTTGCAGCTGTGTGCGCGGCTTTGAGGACTTGAAGGGATCTGCAGCTGAGTGCGCAGATCAGAACTGTGGTTTTTGTAAAGAGTTGAATAAAACACAGTTCTGTGGACGTAGCCCCTACACTGGGTGTGAACCACATTATATCGTGTGTTGTGGTTTTTGTTGTGTTGTTGTTATGTTCTTTATGCATTGATAAATATATATTTGATAAGTAAGATCACTGCTAAATATTAACTTCACTGGAATTCCCAGTAAAGGGTTAAGCAAGGCATTGTTTTTTTTTCTAACCGCGAAGCTAAATAAGTAACTATTAAAGCTCTGCATTGTATGATTATAAAGTGTTAGAAGCTAAAGGTACAGTAATATCCCTCTTCTGCTTGCAGAAACCTGATTCTGCGGCACCCCATAGTTGTTTCGGGTGAGACTGCAACCTGTTCGCAGGTTGTTGCCGAAAGGGCCAACACTGTGGGTCTTTCGTTGGTGCGAATTTAATGGTATAAAGCTCGGGTCTGCCCTATATCCCAACAAATTGGTTTCGTTTCCGGTTGAACTCAGTATCTGCTCAAGAGGGGTTTACGTCGTACCTCGAGGGCTATGTTCTGGAGACCCTCTGTGAAGGAAATCGGTGATTGGCTTGATGAGACTTATCTGAAATTCGCTGAGCAAGAGAAAAAAGATCCGCATTGTAGTGCAAATTACTTTTTACAAACGTATGTTTTTTGTGATGTTTATGAAATTTTCTTTGGTAGTATCCACATAGAGTTGCACCAGTGGTTATCCAGGTTAATAGAGAGAAGGACGAACTTCCAAGAACGTCAGCTTCCTGGTTGGACCCCCACAAGAATTAATATACTGAAAAGGGTGAACAACGAGATATCCCGCGCTGTTGATTTCTGGACAATGCAAACCCTTGAAGCAATTGTGACGGAGTTCGCCATCGACACAAGTACTTCCTTTAGTGAAGCCGAGCGGCAGTTTTTCAAAGGACCAAGGGGTAAGTTTTTGAATTCATTTAGTTTGAGAATTAAAATGCTATTAGCTGAAAAAGGTATATTGCTAATTGAATCATACTATTAGATTTAGTATTACTAACCTATGTTTGCAAGTGAAAATACCTTCGACGAGCAAAGTGATTTGCTGCGAAGTGGCAAAAGGTACAAGAGACATTTTGGATCCTATTCCTAGGGTCAGCATACCGAGTACTCCCCTGTAAATTCCGCAGATTCAGAACCCGAAGAAACCCCTTCTGTTGGAAACCCTCTGGTAACCCTGCAGCGAAGACCTATTATCCCTGAGAACCCATCGCAGTCTGAAAGTCACCCTAGCCCGAGTATTCCTGTCGCAGGTCAGTCTACCTCGGTAAGTTCTGCCCCGCCTACTTCCAGTCCCCCTCCCTCCCCCCGTAGACCCGCGATGGCCCATATGAATGAGGAAATTAAGCTCCCTGTTTTCAAAGGAACTGGATCAGAGGATCCAGAACAATTCTTGTTTTTATGTGAAGCAGTGTGGACTGCTAAGACCATTACGGATCAAGATACAAAAAGAGCGCAACTGGTTACTTCTTTCAGAGACCGTGCTCTGACTTGGTTCATGAAGTTTTCCAGCACTCAAAACCATGCATTGGCTGATATAAAAGCATCAATGATAAAGGAATTTAAGAAGCCGAAATCAGAGTCGCAGTGTATCACTGAATTGAAAGAGATTCAATAGAGGCGCGGCGAATCAATGTGGGACTTTGATCAAAGATTCAAAGTTCTGCTAGAACAATTCAGTTTCACCATTGGACCTGCGCAACACAAGGAATGGTTCATTGCAGCGTTGCTATCGCATATCAGAACTCCACTCATGCAACAGAAGGTTGCTGACCAGCAGGAGGCTCTGGAAATCGCGATGAAGCTTGAAACCGCTCCTGTCGAAGACAATTCTGGTATTGCTCAAATCCAAGCGTAGTTGGCAGTAATGGCTCTGGAGCTTCGCGATATGAAGAAAGGAAAACCGGTCGCGAAGAGTTTTGGTGTACACAATGTCGGACAGAAGGTCATGCCAAGGAACAGTGTCCTGTGGTAAGAAATTACTTGAATACTGGTGCACCAAACCCGTTTAACCCGCAAGTCCTATATTGTGAGCTCTGCAAAACAACAGGTCAGCATCGACCTGAAGACTGCTATCTGCTACAGAGGTATGGGAAAGTACCTAAGAACCCCTATTGTAAATTCTATAAGTCCGTGGGACACAACAAAGATGAGTGTCGCAGCTTTGACCTCATGAGAGAACGAACTTACGACACTTATTGGGTACAAAATGAGGGACAGAGCAATGATGGCTATGGCTACCGCGGTGGTGCATCAGGTAGAGGTGCTTTTGGAGGTCGTGGTCGAGGTGGTATGGCCGGAAGAGGTTGAGGCCAAGTTGTGTGTTACAACTGTAACCAGGTCGGGCATCTAGCAAGAGACTGTCGGAACCCAACTATGACATGTCGATATTGCCGAGCAGTAGATCATGTGATCGAGCAGTGCCCACAGTTGATAGCTAAGATTCAGGAAAGAAACATTGCGCCTACTCAGAATATTCAGATGATTTCCGTCGAGCAAAGACCTGCCCCAACCATTAATGTTGTTACCCGGAGTGGATCTACGACAGAAGTATAGAATAAAGAGCAACAGCCTGACGAGGCTTGGGTTCGTAAGGCCCCAGCGAAAGTCCCAGCATTTGATATCGAAAGAGAAAAAGAGACATTCATGGAAGCCAAGCGAGATTTTGCTGCTCCTAGCACATCAGTAGCACCTACGCAACAACATCAGCAGCAGTCGCAGACGCAAGAAGCTTCGACAGACAAAGTAAGTACACTGTCCTCCTTTTTACAGAGTTGTCTGAAGCTCCTAAGAAATCAGAATGCTTTAAGTGAGTTGCAGAAAGTTATTGCTTCCTGCGAACCTCAGCAAAGTTCTGGTTAGGCAAAAGTTGTTAATAGAGTTAGGAGAACTGGCAGGGAAATGAGATTGAATGCTCAGATAGGAGAGTATGATATGACTGCTGTTATCTTGGACCTAGGATCAGAGGTAAATGTCTTAACTAAGAAAACTTGGGAACAAATAGGAAAACCTACCCTTGATTGGTCCCCTATACAGTTGAGATTAGCCAATCAGCAGAAGATTGTGCCCCTAGGAAGACTCCCTAGTGTACCAGTAGATATTGATGGAGTTAGTACCTTAGTAGACTTTGAGGTAATTGAAATAATTGATGACAACAACCCCTATCCCGCACTACTAGGCATTGAATGGGCAATAGATAATGATGCAATCATCAACCTGAAGAAGAGACAGATGACTTTCGAAGGGAAAGGAATGAGAGTCATAGTCCCATTGGACCCTTTTCAAGGAGAGAGATACACAGAGCCAGTAAGAGATGAATACCAGGATGCTTTGGACCACATCTACAATATCACAGCTAAGGAAGAAGATTATGTTCATCCTACTGCCGAAGGTATCATGGATTGGAAGTGTGACAGCTCCTGCATGACAGATTCAGATGATGGGTTAGAAAACTGGTAGAACAGACTTTATGAGCTGCATGGACATAGATGTGCCAGAATTACCAAATCTATCAGATGGCTTGGTGCATAGGTAAGAGTCCTACCTATTTTTGATGACTTGTCAGACCCAGAACAGTTTATTGAACAATTCTCAGACCAGATACCAGATTCATAGAAAAGGGAGACTCTGGATTCAATATTCAGAGCCACAGCAGCCAGATGGTGGAATGGCCATAAGAAGAACATTCCTAGTAGGGAAGCTTGTCAGAAGTTCCTTCACCTGAGAATTATGGATCAGCCCCAGGAGGTGCAAAGCAGGTTTGATGGGAAGACTAGCCCTCGGGAACATTTGGCACAGTGCTACAAAGCATGGCAGCATGTACCTCAGGAAGCATGGGTACATAGGTTTGTGCATAATTTGGAACCAATAGCAAAGAACTGGTACGCGTAGGCTGAGCTTCGCCAGGATACTGTAAGTTGGGATTGTCTTGTTGATAGTTTTGTGCTTACCTTTTCTACTAATGAAGTTTGTCCAGATTTGGATGTAGCTATCAGGTTGGTCCATACTAAGGTATTGGATGATCAAGAAGTAGTAAAATACCAGCCTGATTGGAAAGCACAAGAAGCTCATACAGTCGAATATTATAACCTCGCAATTGACGAGGATGATGATCCACGCAATAGTGGTATTCTTGAGTCAGAAGGACACTGCGACGTACACGGACCAGCAGTCGAAGCCCCTGAAGTGACTCAGCCCCTGAAGACGCAAACAGTCAACATTGGATTAGAAGACCAGCCTAAGTGTGCTACCAGTGGAGATTATTGGGATGAAGACACAATAAGAAAAGCGACCCAACTTCTCCATGAGTGTCAGGAATTATGTCTGATGAAGTTCCTGGAAATAAGAGGAATCATTGAAGCTGTGGATGACATTTTGTCGTGGGTCGAAGCTTGACTCCATGTCGCAGATGGTGTCTAGAGGTGTCGAATGTCCTTATTAGCGCGCAGCCATAGCTACTGCTTGTGCCGAAGAAGGAAAGGCCTGTCGGAACTCAAAAAATGACCGTTAGGAGAAATCAAATTTGGCGGTGCCGGTACGTTCTCTTTAATAACTGCCAGTATTAATGCGATCTTGGAAAATCCACCGCCGTTTGGACAAGATCTCTGTATGATTTGGTTCCATCAATGCACAACTATGACTGATTTCATGGATATATTCTATAAGAAGACACCCACACCCACAAGGTTCGCATTTTTTAGTTTCTTGAGTTTTACAATTGCATCCATGTCCGCTGATCGTGAGTTCCAGGAACTATTGAGAGAGTTTGAGTAGATGGGTTTGCCGAACCTTTTCAACCAACCACCTGCATCCGCACCCCATGAAGAAACTCCCCCAGGGCCGACTCAGCCGATGCAGACACGATCTGCCCGAAAGAAGTTTAAGCCTGAAGTACGTTCTAAGCACAACGAAGATCGACACAAGTAATCAGGAAAAATGCCAGAGGACCCCGAGATGCATCCATCTGGTTCAGCAGAGGCCCCACCTATAGAAGATGAGAATATTGCACCGAAGCATCCACCGTATCTTCCACCAGTTCGACCAGGAGTTCAGCCACCTCAGCGGCTAAATAATTTCACCTTACACACCCCTTCGTTGCCCCCAAGTGTGCAGTTGGTTAGGACCATGACAGGGAAAATAGACCGGCTTAAGTATGTCGACCACGACACGAATGATCGTGGAAAGTTTCAAGAGTTCACCCCATCACAATACTTGCATTTTTTCAAATATCCAGATATTGGTGCGACATTGCTGGAAGTAAAATAGTGGGCTGATGGCTTGGATCAAGCTGGTCTGCTAAAGATGCTCGATGTTCCCTATTTTGGTCGCAGCACACAGGTGACCATAGTGGTCAAGAAACTGCTGGAATTAGTACATGATGACCACCTATGGATAGGAGACAAGAAAATTCTTATTAATGGTGAGCTCATTCATAGGATCACAGCCTTACCAATAGCGGGACCTGATCCGGGGACCGAATTTCCTTCAAAGCATGAGGATACGAAGCTCGCACAAAGCATGAAGGAACGCTTCGGCCTAACGAAGGGAAAACGAGGGTATCACACTTCCGTGATTCAACAACATAATATTCGCTTCGCAGTTGAGCTTTTAACATGAAAGCTCATGCGAAAGTGCAGACCATATGAAGTGCCTACCCTGGTTATCAGAATTGCTGCGAACTACGCCGAAGGCTACAGTTACAACTGGGCAGCGTATATCGCGAAGGAATTCCTTGAAGATGCTCGCGACGCACAGGAGAAAGGTAAGCCCTTTCACTATTCATAGTTGATAGTCCTTATCACCCTGGTAGAATGGCAAGAACCTACCAAGGCGCAGTTTGCTGCTATACCTCCAGACTTGCCTGGCGCAGTACGGTACGCCTCTCTGTGGGTTTCCCAGGATAAAACCCTACAGCAGATGACAAACTGTGTATTTGCCTTTTATATGATGAGTATCTCATATGAGATCACGAAAACCCCTCGGCTCAGTAATGAGTTATTCTCTCAATACGACGGTGCAACCCATTTCAGCGTCGACATGCATCATATTTTCATCCAGGCCCGCACGAATCAAAAGCATCAATGGTTTAAGTTACCATATGTAGTGAAAAAAAAAGACATCCTCGCGGTCGTTCAACAGTGGCCGACGGAATGGTTGAAGGATGCAGGGACAAAACCCACCATTCCAGTTCCCCCAGTAACCAATCTGAGCACAGGCCCTAGTCATACACAGCAGCAAGACCCCCCTGAAGACAGTGAAGAACAAACTGAGTCACGGCAGAGTGAAAGCAACCAGGGTGGAGATGATGGCAATGAAGAAGAAGAAGAAGACTCAGTTCAAACTGCTTCAGACCCTAATCGGTAGGATAAGCGCAAGACGCTAGAACCAGAGGAAGTAAACAAACCCCAGTCCCGAAAGAAAATGAAGGCATCGAAGAACAAGAATATTGACGAGGATCCCAGCCTGACAAGTGAGGAGCTTGTTCAGGATCTATCGAAGTCCATAGAAGTTATCACCAAGAAATGGTCATAATTTGCAGATATACATCTGCATGCCATCACCGATGTAGCAAAAAACATTTTGGAGTTGAAGGAATTAGCAGAAAAATCACTAACTGGCTCCTCAGCAAGCAGTGCCCCAGTAAGCGCGCAGCCAGACCTAAGGCAATGGCCGAACAGAGATAACAAAGGACAAGTTTCAAGCGTAGCTCTCATATTAACAGATGCAGCGTCTCGTTCGGAGATGAGTATGAAGGTTGGAATAGATTACACTAAGCTTTCCATGACGGAGCTACATCTCTGTCAGTCAGCAATTATGAAGAAAATCCAGGTATGAAACCAATATTCACAAATACAGTTAGAAAATGCCATAAGTCAGCAGCAGGGCTTCGTAGCGTAGCTGGAGGCAGCGGAGTAGAGAAAGAGGGATACAGAACGTAAGCGGATTACACTGGTACGAGTTTTGGATGGGGCATGTCGAAGTCTTCCTGACTTCGACGTACATCTGGTAGAAGAACTAGAACAAAGATTAGTCAGGCTGAAATATTATGCACAGTAGTCTCGCAGTGAAATAGAGAAGCTCAAAGAAGAACATGAGGCTCAGATTGCGGAGCTTCAACTCTGCATCACCTCGGAGAGCCCACCGAAGGTCAGGGAGCAACGTCGAGCAGACATTCAGGCCTCCACAACAAAAATCTCGAATACTGCGAGCAGCGCAGAAAAGATATTAGAAGACAGTGTTGAGGCCTGGACCACCCTGCAGGAACATCCAGAAGTCAGACAGCTGCAAGAAATCATCAGGCAGTGACAGACAGAGTTGGATACAGTAAAAGCGGAAATTAAGACTCTACCGCCTATGGAGAAAATGCTCAAGGTAAAGCGAAGCAATGAACTCCAGCAGGAAATTGAGTCATGCAGAGAAAAAGCAACAGAAGTGGAAAATTCTATGCAGCCACTTATCAGCGAAGCTTTCAAGTTGAGTATTGCTGTGGACACCCAACTAAAAGTTCTGAAGGAATATGCTGCATTTACGCAGACAAAGGCCAGCGAAGCATCAACCGCAGTATTGCAGGAGTTGGTCAAAAAAGGGAAAGCCACTGACAATATCATGCGTGGCCTCAACAAGCAGTTCGCTATCTTCGCTGACAAATTTCACCTACCAGAAGAGCAGTAGAGTGTCCCGGGACGGGCCACTGGTGAGTCTTAGGGGCCTGTTGGGGCGCGCACCTTAACGCTCCCTAATTTTGGTAACTCCACGGTTTTTGTGGAAGTTGTAAGTGGATTTATGACTCAAAATAGTCTTAGGGGTGTCGAGGTTGAGTAAAAACCTTCTTTTTGTAATAAACCCATGGTTTAAGTCCAGGGTTTAGGGTTCGAGGTGCCCATGGTTTAAGCCCATGGTTTTGTAATAAGTGCACTATAAATAAGCACTCTTGTAAAGCTAACGCTATTTTGTAAGAGAAGGTTAAGTCCTAGCTGTGTGTGTGGACGACCTCTGCAGCTGTGTGTGCAGAGGGTTTTGGGTGATAAAGAAAATCTGCAGTTGTGTGCACAGAGGCTTGCAGCTGTGTGCGTGGCTTTGAGGACTTGAATGGATCTGCAGCTGAGTGCACAGATCAAAACTGTTTTTTTTTGTAAAGAGTTGAATAAAACACAGTTCTGTGGACGTAGCCCCTACACTGGGGGTGAACCACATTATATCGTGTGTTGTGGTTTTTGTTGTGTTGTTGTTATGTTCTTTATGCATTGATAAATATATATCTGATAAGTAAGATCACTGCTAAATATTAACTTCGCTAGAATTCCCAGTAAAGGGTTAAGCAAGGCACTGTTTGTTTATCTAACCGCGAAGCTAAATAAGTAACTATTAAAGCTCTGCATTGTATGATTATAAAGTGTTAGAAGCTAAAGGTACAGTAATATCCCTCTTCTGCTTGCAGAAACTTGATTCTGCAGCACCCCATAGCTGTTTCGGGTGAGACTGCAACCTTTTCACAGGTTGTTGCCGAAAGGGCCAACACTGTGGGTCTTTAGTTGGTGCGAAGTTAATGGTATAAATCTCGGGTCTGCCCTATAGCCCAACAGCTCGGGGGTGGCAGCGTTGCTGAGAGATTAAGGAGCATGCAGGCCTATGGTTGGGTGGAACGTTGCAGCGACGTAGCTGGTTGTGGAACAAGTTCTCTATAAGATAAGTACTCTTTCCTGACTTGTGTCTGCACTTATATTTACCATTGATGAGTAATGATATACATGTTAAATGCTGATTTGTATATGCATGAATGTTGATTGATATGTTTTGCTTCCATTGTGTATATGAATGATTATGCTTCGAAATATGTTTTATGTTTTTAAGTATCATGCTTCAACATTATATGTATGTATGTTCATGTTCATGGGGCTAAATGCCCAGATGATTTGAGGTATCTTAGCATCCTCTTCGTCGGTCGGAGGGTCAGGGACATTACAAGGGTTGAAAGTAAGATGTATCATGTTCAAAAAAGAAATATAATCAATATTGAGAGATAAGTAAGGTCCATACCTGATTCACTAAAGGTTAGTCCAAGCATTCTCTAGCCCTTCTCCTGCTCCTCTTCTCCAAGAGACCTGCAAAACAAGTTATACCTTCCTCAAACCAAATAGACTATATGAAAGGATATAATGTTCAGTAAAACATGAAACCCTAAACTGATAGAAATCATCATATAATCATAACAAAGATTCAATCATACATTGAACAATGATTTGGGAAGAAGAAGGACATCACATATTTATTAAACAAGTGGAATAAGTACAGAGTTCACCTTATCCTCCTTCTAGGTACCTTTCAAAACCTTGATATGGTTCTTATGTTTCTCTTCTCCAAGGATTTCAACCTCCATGCTCTACAACATAAGGAGATAACATCTAGGGAAAAGGTAGGGGGGATGAGAGTCCCAATTCCATCGGCATAACAATGCAAAAGTAAATTCTCTTCCAGACCTCTCTCCCTCTCTTATATACTTTCTTGAAGAGTAGGGGTCGAATAGGGATCAATTACAACTTCCAAAAAAGTTCCAAAACCACCCAAACTGACCCTAATTCAAGAATTAATCATATTTTATTGTGTTTTGACCACTACAGGAGATAACCGCGGGTATCATCAAGGAAAATTCACAAATGCATAGTGGAAAACATAGTTTTTCTTAAGCAAAGTTGCGGTTACAGAAAAAATGCTATGATGTAGCATGAAACTCTATAGGTTATGGTAACTTGTCCTGTAATAAGGCCTAATTTAATTGAAAAATCAAGATTAAGGTGACATAGCCATAAAAATGATAAGAGACCCATTTCCATGTGGACTTAGAAAACAATTGAAGACAACAACCATGTTTGAGGATTTCATGCCAAGTGCACAATGGAGATAAGAGTTTGTGAATTCTAAGATGAACAAGTTGGTGGCTTGAAATTTACCCTTCTAGGGTAAGGGACCAAGCAAAAGAAAACCATTTTCAACTTTACAAATGGTTTCCACACACTTCTAAATTAATATACCTTGATGGATTGTTTAGGCTTAAGCCTTTATATAAATTTTTATTTAAGCATATGGAATGGATTTATGGAACAACCTATGATACCAATCAATTAATTTATACTAGGTGTTCATTTCCAGTTAGAAAAAGTGGGATTCAAGGATGATCTCCTAGTCATGATATAATACCATTTAATACCATTTTATATAGGTTGGAAGGTTTAAAACATTCTAACTATTTTAATTCCTGAAAAGTCTACCACTTCCCTTTAAGGGAGTTTTAACTCCCTCACATATAGATGATCATTAAGGTGATTACCATATTAGTTTTGTTTCTTAAATTCTAAAACTACTATTATTTACATTTTCTTTAGCTCAATTGGCTTCGGAATAAACCACAACAAAGGGGATAAACATCCACGATAAGGGATAAACTAGGACATAGTTGAAGCGAAGTCTGAACCAAAGGATATCACATGCCAATCGAGACCACACTCCAGAAGAGGAGGAGACCCACAAATTATTGAAGGAGAGAGACCTTGTGCTTGTTTTCCTAGAGGAGACCCACATACTTCTACACCCAGTTTTACGCCCAGAAGAGATCGAGACCACCAGAAAGGAGACCAAGATGTCTTCAGTAAGTTCAAACATCAACCAAAACACTTAAGCTTTAAAAATTGTTTCTCTGTAGAGCACATAAAAATGAAAATTGCTTAACTTCATAGAAATGCATTGCGTAGACTAGGGCCATTTGAAAAATTAATTAATTCCTTCTCTGCAGAGCAAATTGATATCTTTTTTTCTGGGTGTTTGGGGGTTTGGAAATGCATTGGGCGAACTAGGGTATCAAATTTCATACCTTCCTTCATTTGAACCAAAATATTTGAGGGTTTCAAATTTCATTGAGAACTTTAAGGGTGGTCTTTTAAAAAATTATTCAATTGGTTTAGATATGCGTTGAAGTGATTGGATCAATCCTCCAAACAAAAGTTCCTTGACAGTATGGGCATAACTTGATGGGTCGTGACTTTGATTTCAGGGGTGCTAATTGTTGAATCTTTTGGAAAAATGCCTCCCTGTCTGAAGAGACATAGCACAACTTTTACAAATCCTCCCTGTTTGAATATTTTACAAATCACGACTTATAAAATGCCTCCCTGTCTGAAGAAATGGAGCACAAATATTATTAAAAATGNCATAGCACAACTTTTACAAATCCTCCCTGTTTGAATATTTTACAAATCACGACTTATAAAATGCCTCCCTGTCTGAAGAAATGGAGCACAAATATTATTCAAAATGAAAGCACTATATTGCCACTAAGATATGGGAGAATCAAATCTCCTTAGAATAAATTCAATACAAATATAGGGCATAAAGATATATTCTTTCTACATCCTTCAGCTTAGATCCACTAAACCCATAAGTAGGTGAATGCATGGTGAACCTGTTTTCCATGTTGAGCACATTAGTTGGAAATTAAATGATGAGGTGGATCCATAGCATGTAAATTACTTCATATCCATATAGAGGTCAATATCAACACACCCAAACCATTTGATTCAACATCTAAACAACTATAATAACTACACCCATGATTTTAGAGGATCTACAACTCGAAGGTGCATTTATTAGGAGGATTTGTAGCTCACAATTGAAAATTTCCAGTTGACCTCCCAACCTGCATCCAAACTATAGAAGGTAGTGATACAAGGTAGATTTTACCCTAGTCTTTCCAAATGACATAATACAAAGTAAATAATAGGAAATGTTATCATAAAAACCAATTTTCTTGTGCCGAAATGGATAGTGGTAGGAAAATTAGACAATAGTTAATGGGAAAAATACAATGAACATGCAACAAAATATAGACAATTTCATCTCCCAACATCTATCCCCAATTGAATATTTTGCATGTCCCATCTACAACAACCTAGCAGTAGGAATATGTTTCAGTTTCTTCTAGAGATAAGGAAATGAAATAAGTTCTTATCTAGTTTAGGGAAGAATTCTTTTGATATTCTATGTCTCTGAACCCAAATTGTGCAATAAAATTGGCCCAATATCCTGATTCATCTTCATCCTTGAGAGTTTCCCATAAAAGTGGACAGTGGACCCCGAGTCATATCTAGTGAGTACCCAATTCCTTTACACAATCTATGTACCTATGAACTTTGTCCAAGGCCAATCTGAATGTAGAGAGGGAAAGAAGATCCCCTTTCTCCATCTCATTAGTAAGTGATTTTTTCCTTCGCCTAATATAGAGGATGGTTTACAACCTATTATTAGCAATCCAACTTTAACACGGATATGGATGTAGTTTTTCTCCCTGTGAAAGTGACTATGAAGTCAAGATTGTTAAATTTGGAACCTCTTTCCTTGTACAGTTCTTGTGGTTTGATTTTTTCTCTAATCCTGAGCCCTCTTGTATTTTTTGCATTCTCTAGAAAGGACCCAGACTGTAACCATTTTGACACATTCAAAATCAACCACTTAGGAATGTATACATCTCCATCCGAGCTGCAAAATGGGAGTGTTTTTGTTAGTTGGGGATTACAATCATTGTTATCAATATTGATCTGCCTATAGTGTATGGATATTGGCTATTATTAATTGTACAAGGGAACTGGGTGAAGGACTTGGAGCTAAATGTAATGGTTTTAGAGAAGATAATAAAATGAGATATTAGTTTCCCTCTTTAAAGTTTATTTTGTATTAATATATGAATATTGTGTGATGCATAATGTTCAGTTAGCACTGTGTGTTGCATTTTTTTTATGTTACAATCATATGTGAATGCCTATATGATGGACATGTATGTTTGCACAAGCTTTGTATAAGTTAAAATGAGTGATATTGAGTCTACAATGTCCTTAATTAGCTCTCCATCATTTCACATAGGTCTAGGAAGTGATTTGGGTGAGATCTTCCTCCCTCCAGGAGAATTGAAAACGTCAATGCAATATACACAATGGTACCATTTATTTTCCTTTGTGTGAGAGCATTAGTCTTAATGTTTGCACCGATAAACAATTTTCTTGTCAGGACCAATTCTTATACATGGATGTGTTGATTGAATGGGAACCTTGGTTGCAAAGATTCAAGTTGAGGATTAGTGGGAAAAGCAATTTCAACATTTCATCCTATAAGAAGCAAGTTGTAGGGTTGGAATACCATAAAGCTTAAGGGGTATGTCTTGTGTAGAGGACTTGTGTTAGGCCAATAAAAATTTGTTTGGTGTAATTTTTCACTAAGCCTATATAAGTGGCTTAAGAGGCTTACGAAAACCCCATAATATCAATATTGGAGGAAGAAACCTGTTTGTTACATTGTTGTGGACCTAGTTGCTTTGAACCATTTGGATCATTGACTAAATCAAGTTGTTGAATTCCGGGTTTAGAACAAAATTAATGTGTAAATTGTAGAAATTGTAGTAGATAATAATCAATCATTTTCAAAGGAAAAAAAAATCAAGAAAGGGGTGCAGAGGAGGATTATTAGAGAGATACCCGTTTGGATTAAGGTTTATATGGTGGAAGTGGGATTTCTTTCATTCTCTCCAACCCACATGGATGAGTAAATCTTTACACGCTAAGGGAAAAGTCAAGGATGATTTTGACAAGTTGCAAAAAGTAGAAAGATAAAAGGTTGGGGGTATCTTGATGATTTTTCACAGGCTAAGCAAGAATCGAGAAGTTCAACATTTCGAGAGAAGTGGTGGAAGGATCACATGAGGATAGAAAGGAAACAAAATGCACAATTGGAGAGAACATTGCATGATGATGATACAAATGTGGAGAGATCGTATGAGTTGAAAAAGCTAAAAATATGAAGTGAGATGGCTATATCCTATTTGAAGGTGAGAGGGATAGATGTGTAACACAACATGAGTAGAGGAGGTCGAGTAGAGGGCATGTATAATGCATTGAAAGAGAAAGAGATAGATTATGAGGTTATGATGCAGGGTGTTGGAATGTTGATTTATTAATTTGAGCAATCCCCATAAGAGTTTGTGGAATAGTCAAAACTATTGAGACCTGTGTAAAATAGTGAAAATACAATGAGTGAAACCCCCTTGGCAACATACAAACCCAATGGAAGCAATGGAACAAGCTCTAGATCAAATATTCCGTAGGAGAATTTAAACCACATGGCACTTCCTTTTTCTAATATTGTTTTATGCTTACACTAGTATAATCACGTAGGTAATAGTTTTAGTAGTGTGCAAGTTGGATCAGTGGTGGGAGGATTTAGTAGTAGAATTTTTTCTATAGTCTAACCAATAATCAAAGTACCAATAGTCAACCAATACCCATCGTGGAATAGAATACAATTGTGAAAATTGGACCTAAAGGGTTGGTTTTAGTAGGACCTCTAGTTACCAAAGTCTTTGGGGATGTTCAAGGAGGATCATCTATGCAATACCCATTATGGGGTAAGGGTATTGATGAAGATGAATACCAACACTAGTTTCTATTTGAATCCATTTGGAGATCAAGAGGAATACCTAATCATCAAAGTTGATTGATTTCTAGACCATACTCCAAGTATGAGCTTTGTATTGGTATATGAAACGAGTTGAATGTTCCCTTGATAATGCCACACCTCTATCAAAAGAAAAAGTTAAGAAATCATTTTTAGATCAATTTTAGTTACCCAAATCAAAACAATAGGGGATAGAAGAGTTAAAGGAGATTCAACAAAATCAAGGGGAGTCGACATGGGAGTACGCCTTGATATTTAGGGATGTTATAGCTAGGATTTCCTTCCCTTTCCATGATATGAATAATAAAGAATGGTTCATTTAGGTTCTATTACCACTGAACAAAATTCCTTTCAAGACAAAAACTATTGATTCACCCTGCAATGCTTTGGAACAAGCCATGAAGATCAAGACTATGGGTAACTATTTAGGAGGGATTAAAGATGCNCTGAACAAAATTCCTTTCAAGACAAAAACTATTGATTCACCCTGCAATGCTTTGGAACAAGCCATGAAGATCAAGACTATGGGTAACTATTTAGGAGGGAGTAAAGATGCAACTTCCTCATTGACATTGGAATTTTCAAAAGTTCAAAATCAGATCATTTCCATGACAGAGAAGATATAAGAATTAACCATTCATAAAGTGAGTCATGAGAAAGTGTGGTGTATGGGATGTATGGATGAAGGTAATCATGCATCAAAATGTCCATGATTAAGATGTAAAGTCTTGAATTTGTCTCAAACAGTAATTTAATTGATCTAATTTCCCCATCACTTTTGCATACTTTGAATTGATAAAAATAGATACAAATTAACATCTACAGAACTTTTAAGATTTTTGAACATACTAGACTGGTATAACAATCCAAATTACTTTTAGTTTGACCACCATTGTCACATGTTTTAAACTACTGGTTATAATTATTACCACATCTAAAGTTGTTTAAAGAACAATTACCAGATTAGATAACCTAAGATAAGATAGTTTTATTAATTTCCAAGAAAATACCGCAAAAGTAGGTCAAAGGGACTAAAAAAGTACATCATATGTCATTGCAAAGAGGGAGTGCGAAGGCATCTCATAGAACACTGCTAAAAGAAAAAAGATAAATAAGATCTAACATATAGATATGCTAGCACTCTTTGGCCCCTGGATGTAATCATCTTGATGTAGATGTATCTTGATTTTTAGTGTAATATATGCATCATTTTCAAAACAAAAAAATAGATAAATAGACAAAAAGAAACAAGTTCGAGTTCAAGTTGGCATTGTTTCAAGGCATAGCAGTGGCCCTGTTTATTCCAAAACCTTTTTAGCTTTTACAAGCCATGCAATAGAAAGACTGAATTTTGTGGGACAATTCTGACATGGAAATTCCGACCATTGATAATGCTTGATATGTATGGATATGATATCAATGTGGTAGAGAATTTTCAATTAATATATATTATTATAGTATCCAATATCTCTTGAAATGGTAGTATCAGTCCACTGTACATCAGAAATAGATCAGACAACTGCAAGCATTTAATAGGTTGAAATTTCCCTCATGGGAAAGCATAATGTAGTGGTTGATGTGTAATTAACACAATATGAAGCTTTCCAATGATGTGTACAACACAAGCCTACAACAAACGTGGGGTTATTTAATGAAGCTAGCATTTATTAATGGAAAATGATGGAAAATAGCATCCTTTGGTAAATCAGCATTAATAATGTTATAGGTTCAACCATTAAGTTTAGAGCTATATAGGACATATGGGTTTGTTCCACGCAAACCTTAAAAACTGATTCAATCTTTTGATCCTGGAAAAGATTGAGGAAAGATATTAATAGTTTGTTGTAGAAAACAATTATAAAAAAGAGACTGATAGTTTATGTACCTCTAGCCTACTGCATTCCTTATCTATACTAGAGTGAATAGGATATATTACTGGCATAATAAAAAGTACCCCATTTATGTCATTTTTTATGATGACCAATCACATCTTGTATAATTTTCCTATAGAAAACCTACATCAGTTGAAGGAAATCATTCCATGGCATGGATAACCCATGACAATGGTGTGGCAGGAATTGGAAATAGGGGNGACCAATCACATCTTGTATAATTTTCCTATAGAAAACCTACATCAGTTGAAGGAAATCATTCCATGGCATGGATAACCCATGACAATGGTGTGGCAGGAATTGGAAATAGGTGAGAGAAATTCAACACGTTGCTAGAAGATTATGAGCTATCACGCAAAGTAGATATCCAAGCAAAATTTCTTGATAACTCTGTAGAACAACATTTAAAATTCATAGGCTCTGTCACTCATAAACATAGTAGTTGGAAAAAGTGACAAGTTACATGAAACATGGAAACATATATGGTTTTTGAAAATACTAGATAGTTATTGGAAAAGCCACTTTCAAAATATCACAAAACCAGGAAAGGAATGTGTATGTGTGTGCATGCATATTGTGTATATAAATACACCCAATACTATAAACATCTTTCATTATTTTTCATTATATGAAATCAATTGTCCAATTGTAAGGAAGTATGAACATAATGATTCATGGAATATGCAATTCAATAACCCACCCCAACCATCCCAGAAATATTAGTAGCTGAATCCTGAAAATAAATGACCAAAGTCAAAATGGCCCTCAAGTATCATGGAGAAAATATGGAATGTAATCCCAAAATTCATCCTTTGGGATATCTGGAAAGAAATAAACCATATTTTTATGAAAGGTAGAATCCCCTCTGAAGTGTATCCTAGTTATGCTTTTGATTATGGGTCTCTTACTGTAAGTAATAGGATTTAGGAATAGGCCCTAATGCGTGGATAAATATTTGAATGAAATATGACTATTAAAACCTCTTTCTGGTCCATTACTGAACACATCCTTCTACATGCCTAGTGGGATCATTCGTTCCTTTCTATATCTTAAGAAACAATATGCAAGCTTCAACCAACCCAATGGTTACTGTGAAAATGGTGTTTGCCATCCATATATCAACTATATTGAAGACCTCATCATGGTGATATGAGGTATTCGTGTTTTCCATATAGGAATTGATGTATTAATTGTCACAAATATTGGTATGGAAGTAGTTCTTTCTACAAATTGACAATGAAGAAGTGTAGAATCTCAATGGAATAATATTGAATTAACAAGCACTATCAATAGTATTTGTGGTTGGATTGATGATTATTCATAGTGACATTTGAGTTCTTGTGAGGACATCCTATTGTCTATTTTCATATCTTCAAGAAATGTGACAAGGTTAGAATGAAAAATAAGTCCACCAAATGATGATGAAAATAGAAAGGTTTACCAACCCAATAAGTCAAACTCAAAATCTAGCTGCAACCCAATAAAATTGGATAAGTAAATCAACTTTTTCAGATTTCCAATATGTGAGTGATCTCCAAGAATTATAAGGAAAACAAAGAGTAGTATATGCCTATAGGTTAGTGGTTTTAATCAAGGCACAAAACATAGCATTTTTTCATAGTTAAACACTTTGAGGTCTTGGTTTCTCAAATTAAACACATTTTTGCATGGCATTGCGACCCCATAAAAAAATCATAAAAAGGCTGAAAGCCCTGTGTCCATGACAATTACATCCCTTCCCAAAATATGTTTTTGGTACTACAGAGTCTACAAAGTTTCTCCTATGTTTGGCTCTTTACTCCTGCAAGTGACTTTATTTTAATCAGACATATCCTTTGAATTTTGATTATAATTGTCACTTTTAGTGGAATCCCGAGTATTTAATAGTTTTTGTGAAGTCTTTAGCAACTCCATATTTTCTGTGGGGTATAATGTATCTATAAGGCGAGGTTATGAAAGAGGAATTGTTTTGACATCCCATTTTGAGTTTTAGGGAAGCCTTTTTCTTATCCATTGAATGGAAGGTGATAAGCACAACTGTACAATAATTGGATTCTACTAATGGACAATTGTCTATCTATTTATTATTGGCCTTGTTAATGGTCAACCTAGAATAGTTTCTATTAAAATTTGGTACAAAGTTTTAATATTCATTTGATTGGAACAAAAAAGAAGGGAAAGTACTAGTTGATGATTTCTAGAGTCTAGAAATAAGATTTCATGGTTTATGATTTGGATGACAAACATTCAGGTTTGAGTATAATTTTGTTTAGGTTCTAAAACCCATTTAACACTTGCCGACACCTTCAAGTGAGGAATTAGTCTCAATTAGGGAAATTTTCTTTGGAAAAATGAATCTTCCTTTCAAGGGATACGCTTGATTATTTTGGTTGGACCAAGCCTTTGGTTCCATTGGTAACAAGGTCTCTCCTTCTTTCATCACAAAGAGTAAAATTTGAGACATGTGCATGCATGTTGATTTTCATGTGAAATCTACATTTATATTAGAAGTTGTGATAAAAGGTCAATGAATGTTATTTGATTCGCCCAACTACTGTTTGATGCACACTTGGATAGACCTTTGGAAGGTTTGTATTAATCATCCAAACCATACCAGAGTGTGATTGTCCCCAGGAAGTTTCTCTTGAGAAAAAAGCTTTCAACCATTTGTATGAGTGGCATAGATACATTAATGGTTAGCTACTTGGATAGGATCATAGTGTTGAAAGATCACTTGGCTTCCATATGGACAAAAGAGAAGGAAGAGAAGTTGGTGTCTATCATATTGAATTGGTTTGATTCCTCTTTGAAAGTTTTTATATGTTAATTATTCTATATAACACATACAACTTCTAAAGAGTGCCTAACTAAAATCAAGACTAGTCTTGATTTTCCGAAAAGACTAAGTGTTCAATAAATATCTAATATCTGGAAATCACAAACTAGAATGATAATCAACAATTGCATACCTCAATTTTTTGTCATTTTGCTTCAAAAAAACTTTCCCTTTATTCGTCTTGGATAGAAATATTTACAAGTGCTAGGATTCATGAACATATCTCTTAATACATAATATTAATATGAAGGAGACTTCATTTGATTTCCAATATCGTTGGATATCGATTAAATATGGCATATATGCTATACTACTGAAAACTTCAATTTGTTTGTTATATGACTTTAGCCATGTCTACAAAGGATCACAATATGAGTGCAAGTCATTTATCCAAGGAAGCATTGAATATGAAGGCTAGAATCCTCTCCTTCTCTTAACTTTTAGAAGGTGAAATCATTGAGGAAGGCATGATACAGTTAATTTAAGAGATTTTTTATTCATGTGGCATAGTCTTTTTTGGTTCTTTCGACTATGGGATACATTAGCATATTTCTTGTGTTAGTTGGGGATATAGATTTTGTTTTCATCCCCTCAGGAGTGTGTTTTATCCACCCTCGATGCCTCCTTGGATAAGTTGTTTGGGATCCTTATGTTCTCTGTGTGGTATTGCTACTTCAGTCATCTTGGGATTGTGGTTTCTGTCCCTCCCCTTGGGAAATTTTTTGATACTTATGATCTCCACTCGTGTCTGGAATGAATTATTGCTAGGACTATGTACAAGTTACCTATGATTCACTGTTGAATATCAAGGAACACCTCTTTTTCTTCTGAAAAAAAGTTACAAAATATTTGCAAATGATTTTGTTAGATATATTGAGATCTGTAAACTATGTCTTTAATATTTTTGGGTGAGGAAACAAAATAAATTAAAAAAGGCACACATAAGAATTTTGTAAAAATGTAGTTTGTATCATTGAGATAAATTCGTTGAAGCATTTGCTATGGAGCCACTCGATATCTATATCGTGTTAAAGGACTATTTAATGAATTGTTATAGTAGGGAATTATTGATATTATTCAAGATAATGATATCACTATTCTGTCATGCTTATAAGTCTATCCAATTTTTTGTTGGTATTTTGCTCTTATTTGCCAATTTTTTTTTGCCATGGTGCAGATAGAACCAAACATGTATTTGTCAGACCTGTCTTCCTCGAACGAGGGGAGTTTTGGAAGTCTAGAGAAAAATGAGACATCCAATTGTTCTACAAGGGCTACATCAACTAGATGTCAGATGATCAGAAGAAAATTCAATAAATGCATGGAATTTTTTCTCAGAGGAGAGGGGCATGTTCCTATGATGATGAGATGATAGGAGACATTGAGCTGCCTTTAAGGTACATACATCTAGTGAAACAATGGGTACCTATGGATCTTCCTCAAGTCAACAATCATTTTTGTGTGAATGAGAGGATATATAGAATTGCACGTTTGTCATTACATGGATTGGGGTTGTTTTGCATGGATGGCATAAAGGTAAGATATGACAGATGTACAGAATTGATGGAGTATGTTGGACCCTTTTACAACTAGAATGATTGGATGCTCCTGGTACAATATACATGAAGTATGCATAGATATGGGTTGTCAGGAAATTATTTACAACTGACAGAAAAATATCAAAATAAAGGAGAAACATTATACATTAACAGAAGGCCAAAAAAAATTGGGAATATTGTGGGGTTTATAAACAATACACAACTAGGGTCTACACTTAAGAAACCCAACTGCATATTTGAGGGGCATGAATGAAACCATGTCTTTATATGTGCCATTAAATCAATAGTTGTTGGGGAATAACTGCTTATTAATTACAATTTGAATCGAGTAGATACAAACACTCTTAGTATGGATGTGGTACATCCAACAATTTATCCAACCTTTTATTAATTATTTTAACATCTTTAGGATTTTTTGTTAGCGGATAACTATATTTTTTTATTAAATTTCCTATGTTGACTTTGCAGGGAGGTGATGGAGGTCTCATAACCCCAGCAGCAGGTGCGAGGAGTACACAATCCACAAGGAAACAAGTATACATCAAAATGTTATGTTATTAAATTGTTTTAGTGAGTATTTTGGTTTCGTTAGGTAATTTTTAGTATGTTTTTGATGCAGGGTTCTATCAGGGACACCTCCCTCACATTATATGTTACTAGACCTACCTCAAGGCGACAGGTATACATCGATATTTCCATTGTAAAAATTTAATATGTACAAACATATATGTTGTTATGTTTTTTCAATAGTATATTCGATTCATTTATATAATCTTATCTATTTTTCATGCAAAGTGTTTATCGGGGAAGCCACCTGACAGTTGATCTGACGACTGTAGCCTTGGGGAAATAGGTAAACCTGCATATAATTCTACATTTTAAATACTTTAAAATTGTACACATGTATAACATCTAGCATAATGTTTATTTTGTGATGCATTTTTTCATTTTTATGATTGTTGGGCTTGGGGAAAGCACGCAAGAAATACGCGCAAATGAAGAAACATGCAAGAATTATTCCACAGCGCAAGCACAAGCAAGGAAATATGCGCAGACAAAGGAAAACTACGCAGACAAAGGAAATCTGCGTGGACAAAGGAAACTGCGGAAGAGGAAAGCTGCGCAGAAAAAAGGAATATGTGCAAAAGATGTCACCTATGTGGAAAAGGGAACTATGTAGAAGGAAGATACCACAAGGTAAAACAATGGCACAAGTGTATTTTAGCGGCCTAAAGAGATAGAACGATCATGGGAGCTAAAGTCAACTTAAGTCGATGGATTCCACACGANTACCACAAGGTAAAACAATGGCACAAGTGTATTTTAGCGGCCTAAAGAGATAGAACGATCATGGGAGCTAAAGTCAACTTAAGTCGATGGATTCCACACAAGTGAACACATGCTGTAAGTAATGTCATTAGTGCCTCATTTCAAGTAATGATCGCCATAGCTGTAGCCTAGGGGATGGATGATGGTGACAGTTAATAGACTGCTTGTATACAGTCGACCTTGCATGGTCATGTATAAATAGGAGGGATTCAATAGTTAGAAGGTTTCTTTTTAGATTGGTAGTTCCTGTTAGTTTACTATGTGGTGGCTTTTTAGATTACTGTTAGTTGCTTTAGGTGAGTTAGTAGAGGGAAGTCGGGAGAGTTGAGTGGTAGACTAGTTAGAAGTCTACATGATGCAGTAAGAGGTAGTGTAGTAGAAGAGAAGCTCTGCTAGAGAGGTGTAGAGGTGAGAGGAGTGATCTAGGTCGTGTGCAGATCAGTAGAGGGTAACAATAGATTAGGAGAAACAAGACAAAGAGCATGAGATAAAAAGAGAGTTTGAGCAGAAAGCTAGATCTAGGACAGTCTACAGTCAAATGCATGCTGAATGCGCCATATATTTCTCATGCCAGATGAAGAGCGCCTTGTGGTTTTTCCTGGAAGGGTTTCCATGTGAATTCTCCTGTATGTTGATGATTGTCTGTGTATGTTGATTATATTTATGATGCAAGTCCTATCATGATTGAATAAATGTTGCACTATTAATAGAAGTCCAAATGCATGAATAGGTTATTATGCGCAACTTTTGAATATTGGTTTATGGTTACAGCACAATCGTTGTTGCGTGTTTGTTATATTGCACCTGTCTATTAGCTTGTGTTTATATTTGTCTATGGTTAAAGTACTAAGGCCGAATCTGTGTCACACCGTTAGTAGTTAAGAAAGTATATGCGCAGTGTGCGCTATAGTTCAGCGGAAATGACTCCATCCTCGCGACTTGGTCAAGCTCCTTGGTTGTGCTCCAGGGGAATATAATCCCTCGAAAAGTAGTGGAAACATGGTTCCGGTGGTTACCCATCGAAGAGATATATTGGGTGAGACTAAACCTACTTTGCGGGCATTGCCGACGGGGATTGCTCTGTCAGGCCGGTATCTCGGGTATTTGTTGGGTTAACGGGCTGCGCAGAACCTGGGTCGCACGAGTTAAGAAAAGTAGCCAACAAATGGCTCCATTACCGGGACCTTTTTATCAAGACCGAGGGAAATGTTGTGGCACCTGAATAAGAGTGAATTCGAGGAGTGGTTGGAGTCAAAGACGTCGATAGTCACATAGAAGGAAAGTGAGGGTTCGCGGTGAGCCCTGAGAACTGTTTATAAGGATATATATATTCAGATATCCATGAATTTTTTTTCATAGAATTTCCAATTATATTGCAAGAATGGTTGTCGGAGTTAGCAACTCGACAGACTAAATTCCAGAGAAGAGGAGTAGTTGAGTGGATCGACCAATTAATGCAAGAAGTAGCGCAAGTAAGTAACCCTATTTCCAGAGCTGTTGATTTTTGGATTGATAGCATATTAGAAGGATATGTTACTGATTTCGATGTTGAAGCGATAAACTCGTATAGAGAGGCAAAGAGACAATTCTTCCAAGGACCTTGGGGAAGGTACCTTATGTCTATAAACCTATGGATTAAAATTCTCCTTTATGAAAAATGTATTTTACAACTTAACGATTGAGTCGCACAGTCCGTGAAGGGGATATGCTGTGTAAAATTTAGGAGTAATATGGAAAGTAGTAAGAAGAAATGTTCCTAGAAAGCTCAGAAGACAAGTTGGACACTGGATTCTTAAAAAGCAGAAGGAGGTTCTGGTCAAGGAAGAGGAGGAAGGTAGTAGGAGGTAGGAGGGCTTATAGCCTGCCCATGGAAGGTGAATAGGGATGTGATTCACACCTAAACGAAGGGTCCTATGATGAAGAGGAGGAGTATAGTCCAATTTTTGAGAGAGAAGAATCGGAAGAGTCTACAAAGATTCCAAGGAACAGGACGTGACTATGACATTACAAGAAGATCACTTGAAGTGATACCTAAAATTTCCTCACCTGAACAACTTGTGAACACTAGTAGTCCTAGTGTCGGGACTGGTGCACAAGGAGGCCCATAAATGACCCCAGTAAACCTAGCAAATCCAGGGAATCTAGTGAACAACCCCAACGCCACCGTAATGGTGGGAACAAACATTAAAGTACCCACATTCAATGGGAATGGAACAGAGGATCCAGAACAACACCAGTTCCTCTACGAGGTAGTATGGACAGTCCGCCTCGTTGACAATTTTGACATCTAAAAAGTGCAAATGATTACGACTCTATGGGGACGCATGTTAGATTGGTATATGAAGTACTGTGTAGTACTGCTGGGGCAGCCGCAGAGGGATCTTGAGGATATTCGACATGCAATGATCTCAGAATTTACAAAGCCACAAACTGAGTCCCAATGCATAACTGAGATCAAGGAGATTAAACAGGCTCCGACAGAAATAGTATGGGACTTTGACCAACGGTTAAAAATGTTGACGGTGAAAGTAAGCTTCTAGATGTCAGACATGCAACATAAAGAGTGGTTTATTGCTGCACTACTGTTGCACATTAGGGGACCACTCATGCAACAAAAGATTGCGACGCAGACAAAGGCATTGGAATTAGCAATGAAGCTAGAGGCTTCACCTATTGGATATGGATCTGCAAGAATGATACATATTCAGTCACAATTGGCTAATCTGACAATTCAACTCCAAAACATAAAAAGAGGAAAAGAGGTACAGGAAGACCTCTGGTGTACACAATGTCGGACCAATGGACATACCAAAGATGACTATTTGGCCTACATGAACTACATCTTGTTCGGTGTGCCAAACCCATTGAGTACCCAAAGGCTGCCTTGGTGCAACATCTTCCAGACAAGGGGACACCGTGACGTAGATTTCATATTCCTGCACAAGATGGTATGTACCCCAGCTAGTTTGTATTGCAAATTTTGTAGATCTGTAGGCCATGATGAAAAAGATTGTAGGGCCTACCAAATTATGAGAGTGAAAATGGTAGATGCATATCTAATGAAGACTGAAAAGGTGCAAGCGTAGTTCTAGGATGCACCTCAGTTTTAGCTTGCACAATAGTTTCAAGTTGTGCCTCAGTTTCATCCTGCGCAACAGTTTTAGATGGCACCAAAGTTTCAGAATCCAGCCCCATATAACCAGTATCAACAATAGTATCAACAACCACAATACCTATTGCAACCGCCACACCCTCAGTTGAGGGGGGTTGGAAATTATATTGGCCAAGGAGGAAGAGGATTTGGCCTAGGGAGAGGACCAGTGGTATGCTATAATTTTGGAGTGCAGGGCCACTTTGCTAGAGAATGCCCTGAACCTGCGAAGAGTTGCTCATATTACAAACAAGAGCACAATGTGGAGCAATGTCTGCAACTCATTGCTATATGGAAATCCCGGACAGTTGGAGAAGCTAACCCAGACCCAAATCCTACATCGAATGCTCCCAACATGAATGATAATGCCAACATACAGATGATAGTCACAGAACCACGAGAACCAAGTGTAGCTATGGTAACCAGGTGAGGTGCTGTGATGGGTATAGATCAAGATACACAGACAGATCCTTCCATGCAAAAGAAAGAACCACTTGATGTCCATAAGCAAAAGTGCATATTCATGGATGTACGCTTAGAGTTTGTCGGAACAGAGAAACCATCCACCTCAGGCCAAGTGAGAGATATGCCTGAGCGATTCTAGAAAATATTCGAGAAACAGACCGCAAGAAAGAGTGCAGATAAGGTGAGTAAGCTCAAACCATTCATGTTAAGTTGTTTGGCACTAATCTAGGATAAGGATGCACTTACCGAATTGGAAGTGTTGATAGAAACGCTTTCGAAGGAAGACCTGCCAACAAAGAAGGTTAACAGTGTTAAGACAAAGTTCAAAATGGGACGCGAACTTAGGATGTCTGCACAAACTGGTGATTACGACATGGACTATATAATCCTTGACCTGGGATCTAATGTTAACATCTTAAGGCACCAGATGTGGGAAATAATGGGAATGCCACCCCTAGAATGGTCCCCAATGCAATTAAGGCTTGATAGTCAAGAAAAGGTCCTGCCCATTGGTAGATTGAGTCAGGTCCAAGTAGATATTGAAGGATTGCACACTTTTGCAGACTTCGAGGTCATCAATATAGTAGATGATACTAACCCATATCCCGCACTATTGGGGATCGATTGGGAGATGGAAATCAAACCATTATAAACTTCAAAAGAAGGATCCTATCATTTGAAGATGATGAGATGAGGGTAGTTGCACCCCTCGACCCACTAGAAGGACAGAGATATGTTGAACCTGTGTTCAACAAAGGGCAAGCTTATCACCTTGATAACATATACAATGTCACTTCCCTTAGGGAGGATTATATTAATCCTACTATGGATGGTAACATGAGCTGGAAATGCACAAGTTCATGTACATCAAACTCAGGAGAGGCACTTGAGAACTGGCAGAACCGATTACATGAAGTCTCTATGAGGAGATGTGCCATGATAACTAAGTCTGTCCGACGAGTGGGAACTCAGTCACGACCACTGCCTACATATGAATGACTTCCTAAATTGGAAACATTCTTGATTGAGTTTGAATAATTAGTAACAGAGTTGCAGCGACTATCTACGCTGGAATTTGCACTAAAACCTACACCCGGGCGATGGTGGGGTACGCACAAAAGCTCGATAACTAAATGGCCACAGTGCAGGTGACTATTGGAAGTAAGGTTCAGAGATGAGGTCACAACGGTGACACAAAGGTATGCAGGGTTATCAGACCCTATTGAACACTTGGAGCAGTTTTATGCAGCGTTCTTGAACTACCCGCGCCAGGAGTGGGTTCACCACTTCATCCATACTCTTGAAATGGCACCCAGAGGCTGGTACACATCTACGGAGTTGCGCTAAGAAACAAGGGAATGGGAAAAGGTTGCACAAAATTTCACTTGCACATTCTAGTTCATAGACAAGCAACCAACAGTGGATATTGTGCTGAATACTATTAAGGAGAATATATTCATTGAGATCCCACTGGAGGTTTTGTATTCTAAACCTTGCACTGCGCATTCCCACCAGTGTTGTGAGACAGTTCAGCACTGGATGACCTGCTATAACCTCTCCGGAGACCTAGAGGATGATCCGACTAACATCAATATTCCATATTCAGAAGGATCGCACGCAGTAGAAGGAAGCAACATTTCCAGTGAGCAGTTCATCAAGCCACTAAATATTAAGAAAGTTAACATTGGGTTAGAGGACAATCCAAAGTTTTCTAACATTGGATACTATTGGGACGGAGAGACAGTAGCCAAAATCACTGATCTATTACATGAATTCCAAGACCTATTCCTGATGAACTTCAAGGAAATGAAGGCGATAGTAGGGTATTTGGGAGAAATGAAAATTCCACTCAAACCTGACGCAAGACTGATAAAACATCGCCCTTACAGACTCAATTCGCGCTATAAAGAAAAAGTGAGAGCATAACTAGATCACATGCTGGAAGTAGGAATCATTGATCCTATTGAAGAATCAGAGTGGATAAGCCCTATAGTGGTTCAGGACAAGAAGGCGATAGGTGAGGTCAGGATTTGTGTCGACCTAGGAAGCTAAATGACGCCTACTTACATGATCCATTCCCAACACCATTTACAGATGAGGTCTTGGAGAGTGTCAGCGGATAAGAGATGTACTCATTCACAGATGGATTCTTGGGCTACCATCAAGTCAGAATTGCGTAAGAGGACTGCCACAATACAACCTTTGTAACATAATGGGGATGCTACCAATACACGGTAATGCCCTTTGGCCTTAAAAATGCTCCTGCTATTTTCTCTAGAATAGTTGTTTCTGCCTTTAAATATTTCATTCATAGGTTTCTTGAAGTATATTTTGATGACTGGACGGTCTTTGGTCTGGTGAGAGACCATATTGAGAATTTGCACATGATACTAGAAAGGTGTCTTTAGTATCAAATTGCGCTGAATTTGAGAAAATGCATATTTTGCGCACCATTTGGTGTACTTTTGGGCCATGCAGTATGCTGCGACAGGGATCCTGGTTGATCCCACAAACATGGAAATTATTTTGGACCTGCCTCCACCCACATTGGTCATGCAACTCAGATCCACATTGAGACATACTGGATATTATCGAAAATTCATAAGAGGGTACACGGAGATAACTTCCCCAATGGAGAAGCTACTGAAGAAGGATGCCAAATTTGAGTGGAGCAAAGACTATCAAGGGAGTCCTGATAAGATGGAAAAAAAAATGGCCACTGTGTCGATATTAATATTCCCAAACTGGAAGAAGGAATTCCATGTACATTTTGATGCATCATCAATTGCACTTGGTATAGTATTAACCCAACCAGGGGAGGGCGCAATTGAGCACCCAATCGCATTTTTCAGTAGAAAATTGTCCACATCAGAGAAAAACTATACCACAACTGAAAGAGAAGGGCTTGCAATGGTCTATTTGCTACAAAATTTCAGAAATTATCTATTGGGTGGACGCTTCAAAATGTTCACTGACCATTTTGCGCTGAAGTACCTGGTCAATAAGCCAGTGTTGGGGGGGAAGATATGCCGGTGGCTCCTCCTATTTCAAGAGTTTGACTTTGAAGCCATTCTAAATCTAGACCGACTGAATGTTGGGCCATACCACTTGTTGCGCATTGAAAGTGGTGAAAAACCAAACAACTTAGAGGATAATCTGCCTGATGCGCGGCTGTTTTCTATCGATGTTGTCAATAAAGAATTTGATGCTATTATATAATTATTAAATACAAGATATGTGCCTGAATATTATACGACATGGAAAAAGAAACAGCTAATTGTCAAGGCTTCATACTACATGCTAATCACGGGACAATTGTATAAGTTGGGACTAGATGAAATACTGTGTAGATGCATCTCTGATCATGAAAGGCAATGGGTAATGGTTGAAGTGCATGTGGGTGTCTCGGGAGGACACTAGGCCGGGAAGGAAATGATGCACAAGATTTTGCAAGCTAGACTCTGGTGGCCAACTATACATTTGGATACAAGGAAGTACTATTGTAACTGTGATAAATGTCAAAGAACAGGGAAACCATCATGACGTGATCAAATGCCACTTGCGCCACAAATTACACTGTAGGACTTTGATAAATGGGAAGTGGATTTTGTCGGCCCTATTATTCTGCCAGGGAAATGGACTGGTGCACGCTATATTATAACTACTACAGATTACTTGACGAGATGGGAGGAAGTGACACCTATGAAATATTGCACTGCAGCAACTACGACAAAGTTTCTTTTTGAAAATGTAGTAACAAGGTTTGGTTTCCCGAAGATATTTATCANCGAGATGGGAGGAAGTGACACCTATGAAATATTGCACTGCAGCAACTACGACAAAGTTTCTTTTTGAAAATGTAGTAACAAGGTTTGGTTTCCCGAAGATCCTTATCAGTGACCAAGGTATGCATTTTGTAAATAAACTAATTGTTGAATTGACTGTAGAATTCCAAATCCAACACAAGAAAACAACACCCTACCATCCTCAAGTAAATGGAATTGTTGAGGCCTTCAACAAGATACTGGAGAATGCCTTGACGAAGGTCTGCAATGTGTGAAGAGATGACTAGGACTAGAAAGTCTCAGCAGTATTATGGGCTTACAGAATAACATGCAAACGACTAACTGGACACACTCCTTTTTGTTTATTCTATGGACACGAAGCACTCATACCCATGGAGTACATTGTATCGAGCCTACGAATTGCTGCGCTAACAGAAATGACAGATACCGATGCTATAGAAGAAAGACTTGCACAACTGATTCAAATGGAAGAAGAATGCTTCATTGTGGGCTTCCATCAAACCGTGGAAAAACAGTAGCAAAAAGCATGGCATGATTGCCACATCAGCACAGAACAGTTTGAGGTCAACCGACTTGTTCTGATGTATGACATCAAGTTCCTCAAGCACCTAGGTAAGCTCAAAACACACTGGCTAGGACCATATGTGGTTGTGCACATCATTGAAGAAGGCATGGTAAAACTACATAATATGGATGGAACACCAGTTGCTGCTATGATCAACAACAACCGATTAAAACCATACCGTGACAACTACGGCACGGCCCCATAAGGACAAGGCACACAAAAAAAACAAAAAAAACACAAGTAACAAAATGCGCAAAAGAGGAAGTATGAGGAAGGCGTGTAGGAAAAAAAAACAACAGAGAGGCCTCGCATGTTGCGCCACATCCTATCCCCATTTCTTCGTGGCTCGGGACGAGCCACATATGAGTGTTGGGGGCCTGTTAGGCCTAAGGAAAGCACACAAGAAATATGCACAAACAAAAAAATGTGCAATAATTAGTCCACAACGCAAGCAGAAGAAAGGAAATCTCCGCAGACAAAGGAAAACTGCGCGAACAAAGGAAATCTGCGTGGACAAAGGAAACTGCGGATGAGGAAAGCTGTGTAGAAAAAGGAATATGTGAAAAAGATGTCACCTGCGTGGGAAATGGAACTACGTGGAAGGAAGTGTTAGAAAAATCAACCCATAGTTACCTACCTTAGAAATTAATTAAATCATTTTTGTCTTATTTACCTAGTCTCCTATATTCCACTCTATGCTAGTTGCCTTCTACATGTCATAGAATTCAACGCTTGCTAAAAATGACTCATGGAGTTCTTGGGAAACCTCTTGGAAACCATATTTAGCATGTCTTCTTTATTCCAAACCCTCCAAAGTGCATATCTTCTTTTTCTGTAAAGCTGCCTATTTTATTGAGAATTAAGGCAAAAGGGAAAGCAATATTGGTGTAGTTGACTTGTTTTTTTCCCACATCATCCTCCATCCTTTTATCCTAATAAAAGAATGTATGAGTTTTCTTTCCATCCCTTATTAGCTTTCCTACTTGACTTTTCCAATTCGTGAGCATCCTAGTGGATTTGGAAACTGCTTTATGAACCTATGGGGGATTTAACTAGATTTAGTAAGCCTACTTTTTTACTATTTCAAATGGAATCCTTATGCATTCAAATCTCTCATGTAATTATATCTTGTAGCAGCCTATTACTTGACAAGGTTGACTATTGTACACTTATTCAATACAGATTAGTATTATGCTCCAATTTCAGTCTCCTTTGATGGTAATTTTGCATGTTTGATTAGCAATTTTGTGAGTGTAATTGTTCTATCACTTGGGTTCAATTTCCACATGGTATTAGAGCCTTTGTAGATCGATTTCTCTCCTTCCATATTTCTATTGTAGGTTCGACATCTTGACTGGGAGCATATTTCACTAACTGAAGGGCACAGTTTCTAAGCTATGTACCAATCTCAGAAGATCATCTTGAATCCATTTAATTTCTTTAAATGGAAAGCTGAGATGGAGATATTGTTGAGAGAGAAAGGTATCTACAAGGTTACTATGGCAACTGAGGCAGAGCCCAATGCGGGTGTAGAGAAAATAAAATGGCACAACAGGAGGGATGAGGCCTATGGTCTTTTGTGTCTGAGCATTTCAAGAGACCTCCTCTTCCATCTTGATGGATTGACATCACCTAATGAAGTGTGGGAGAAGCTTGTAGAGATTTTTGGTAAGACATATGAGATGAGAGGACATCGAATCAAGAATTAACTGATCTCCTTAAGTCCTAGCAGCTTCGAATCCTTGCAACTCTATTTTTCCAAGTTTAAAGCCCTTGTTTTGCAGCTAAAACCGTGTGGGATTGAAAAGAAGGAGGAGAAACTAGTTTTTTCCATACTCTCGAAGCTTGGCCCTAACTATTCAGTGTTTTTTTCGACCTTCCATGCCACCAAGTTGACATCTCAAGCCTGGAAGATGCCTAAGCTTGAGAGTTCATGGAATCCCTCACATAGGAACAAGATAAGTTGGTGATTATGGGCACCATCAAACCTTCCAAAGACCAAGCTTTGATTGCTGGGGATTCAAGGATGGATTCAAAAAGTAATAAAAAAAGCTAAAAATCCACCTAAGCAAAAGAAAAAAAGCTAAAAATCCACCTAAGCAAAAGAGAGACAAGAACAAGTCTCAAGAGGAGCCCCAAGGCTCCAAGAAGAACTTCCAGAAGAAGAAGAATAAAGGAGAAATGATAAAGTGCACATATTACAGTAAGGGCTATCATCCTGAGAGCTCTTGTATGAAGAAGCAAATTGACATGTTGACCCAACTCCTAGAGAAGAATAACATCTCCCTTCCTGATTGCTCAAAGAAGAGGGAAGGAGGATCAAATTCAAAAGACAGAGAGAGAGTACATGCTTTGGTTGCTGGCACATCAACCTCACCTAGCTTCATTATAGACTCTGGAGATTCTAGACATATGGTTTCAACAAAAGAGGCATTCTCCTCTCTTGACATGTCAAAAGGTCCACCAATAGTTTTGGGAGATGACTCTCTCACTGACGGTTTGGGAAAAGGAAGGATTGATCTTGACCATGGTAAGTTCAATAATGTGTTGTATGTTCCAGGTCTTGCCTCTAATCTCTTATCAGTGTATCAAATGACTCACACTAGGTCTCCAAATAAGTTCATCTTCTCCCCTGATGATGTTGAAATCACCGAGATTTTGAATGGTAAATTCATAGCAAAAGGTGTTGTTGATCACACTTCGAAGGTATACATGTTTTCCCATTTTCTACCCTACTCAAACCCCTCTACTCTTTTGATTCATGCTAATGAGGCAAGAAATATTTGGCATGAAATATTTGGCCATCTTAACTACAAGTATATTTCTGATTTGAGTGAAAAATATATGGTCATAGGGTTACCAAAGATCAATTTTTCCAAGGGAGTCTATCAAGGTTGTATCCTAGGAAAACACCTAGAGCACAAATTTGAGAGAGCTAGTCATGAGAGAACCTCTGCACCTCTTGAGTTGATCCATAGTGACATTGATGGTACATTTCCTCATATGTCCATGAGTCAATAAAAATATGCACTAACCTTCATAGATGACTTTTCCAGGTATTGTTGGGTTCACTTCCTAAAGCATAAGTCTAAAGTTTTTGACTTCTTCAAAGTCTTTAAAGCCTTGGTTGAAAACCAGTTTGGGAGGAAACTCAAGATCCTTAGAGATGACAATGGTGGTGAATATGTCAAGTCTGAGTTCATTTAGTATTGTAAATATGTAGGTGTTCAGATGCAGCATTCGATCCCTTACACACCACAGCAAAATGGTGTTGCTAAGAGAAAGAACGGGTCACTGAAGGAGATGGCAACCTGCATGATGGAGGCTAAGACTTTGACACCAAAGTTTTGGGCCAAGGCTATAAATTATGCATCATACATCTAGAATAGGGTGCCTCATAAGCAGCTTTATGGTATGACTCCTTTCAAATCTTGGAGTGGGCACAAGCCAGATGTGACCCATTTCAGGATTTTTGGCTCAAAGGCTTGGGCTAGAATTCCAACTGAAAAGAGAAAGGATTTGCAGCCCCAAATCCAAGAGTGCCTATTTGTTGGGTATTCTGAATATTCAAAAGGGTACAAGATGATAAAATTGAGCACTAACAAATATTTCATTGAAAGAAGTGTTCAGTTCCAAGAAGAGCCTTTAGTAGCAGTTGAAGTTGGAGTCTTCTTCACCACCAGATCCATTGATTGTAAGTGGAGAGACTAATGAGTTTGCTGATTATGATATGTCTGATAATGATGATTTGATTGTATATCCTAACATTCTTGCAAGACCAAAATGGGAAACAAATACCATTCATGCAGCTGGGGAACTAGCTAGAAATCCTAGTGACACTAGGAGGACTAGATCTCAGTTTGAGAGTGCCCTGTGTATGAAAGATCCCTTATTTGCTGAGAAGTTCTATCTGATGGTTGAATAAGATCCACAGACATATGAAGATGCAGCACATGATCCAATATGTCAAACAACCATGAAAGAATAATTCAGCTCGCTCCAGAAGAACAACACTTGGGAACTGGTTGATCTTCCCCCAGGGAGGAAGCTAGTTCAATGTAAGTGGGTTTTCAAAACTAAGTTTTCTGCTGATGGTTCAACTTTGAAATATAAGGCAATATTGGTAGCCAAGGGATACTCACAGGTACATGGTATTGACTACAATGAAACCTTTGCACCAGTGGCAAAGATGGACTCCATAAGGCTAGCTTTAGCCATTGCAGCTTCAAAGCAGTGGGAGGTACATCACATGGATGTGAAGTGTGATTTACTAAATGGAGATCTCACTAAATATATTTACATGCAGAAACCTCAAGGATTTGTTTCTAATCCATATTTTGTGTGTAGGTTAAAGAAATCATTGTATGGCCTCAACCAAGCCCCTAGGGCTTGGTATGCCAAGATTGATGGAATTCTGTTGTCATTGAGTTTTATTCAATGCAAGTCTGATCCTAATGTTTATTTGAAGCTGATTCATGGTTCTTTGATGATTATTGTCTTGTATGTGGATGACCTTCTAATTATAGGAAGTTCAAAGAAAGAGATTGCCTCCTTGAAGGATGCAATGAACCATGCATTTTCTATGACTGATTTAGGATTGTTGAGCCAATTCTTAGGTCTCGAAATTGCTCAATCCCAACATGGAATCAAATTACATCAGTCCAAGTATGCCTTATATTTGCTGAACAAGTTCAACATGATAGATTTCAAGCCAAGCAAGACTCCCTTCCTTTCAAGATTTAAGCTTGAAGAAGCAGGTTCTTCTCCTATGGTAAATAATACACTGTATAGGCAGTTGATTGGGTGTTTGCTTTATATTACACACACTCGACCTGATCTATATTATGCAGTTAGTGTGGCTTAAAGATACATGGATATCCTCATGAGATCCATTGGAGAGCATCCAAAAGGATCCTTAACTTTGTTCAAAAAACAAGAACTCATGGGATCTTCTACAAAGCTAAATCTGATCTTGATTTGATTGGGTTTACTGACAATGATTGGGCAGGTGACAACATAGATCGAAAGTCAACATCAGTATATGTGTTCATGCTTGCAGAAGGACCAATCAACTGGTCAAGCAAGAACCATAGTGTCATAGCACTCTCATCTACAAAAGCAGAGTATAGAGGAGTTGTAAATGCAACAACTCAATGTTCATGGTTGCAGGGAATACTTGGAGAATGTGGCTTCGAATCAGAGTTTTCAACTATTATCTATTGTGATAATCAGATCACCATTCAAATCTGCAATGATCTAGTTCATAGAGAGTGAACCAAACACATTGATATCCATATGTACTACATCAGACAGCTTGTGCATGATGGCACCATTCACCTACTCTTATGTGCATCTTCAGAACAAGTAGCATACATCTTCACCAAAGTTTTTTGTGAGAAGACATTCAGCAATCTCAAATCACTGCCGGGGATTGCTGATCATGCTATGAAGCATGATTGATGACAATATTTTCAAATTTTGTTTTACTGTCCATGTTTAAGGGAGGATTTTCCCACTAGGCTTTTGCCTCTTTCCTTGGTTGAATGGACAAGCAATATGTAAAGGGTGACTAAGCCTTATTGCTAGGCCCTATATTTTTCTAATATTTACTCATAAATTCAGGAGGGGGGGGGGGTGTTAGAATAATCAACCCATAGCTACCTACCTTAGATCTTAATTAAATCATTTTTGTCTTATTTACCTAGTCTCCTATATTCCACTCTATGCTAGTTGCCTTCTACATGTCATAGAAGTCAACACTTGCTAAAACTAAGTAATGGAGCACTAGGGAAACCTCCTGGAAACCATATTTAGCATTTTTTTTTATTCCAGATCCTCCAAAGCACATATCTACTTTTTCTGTAAAGCTGCCTGTTTTATTGAGAATTAAGGCAAAAGGGAAAGCAAGACTAGGTGTAGTTGACTTGTTTTTTTCCCACATCATCCTCCATCCTTTTATCCTAATAAAATCATGTATGAGTTTTCTTTCCATCCCTTATTAGCTTGCCTACTTGAATTTTCCAATTCGTGAGCATCCTAGTGGATTTTGAAATTGCTTTATGCACCTATGGGGGATTTGACTAGATTTAGTAAGCCTAATTTTTTACTATTTCTAATGGAATCCTTATGCATTCAAATCTCTCATGTAATTATATATTGCAGTAGCCTATTACTTCACTAGGTTGTCTATTGTACACTTATTCAATACAAATTAGTGTTATGCTCCAATTTCAGTCTCCTTTGATGGTAATTTTGCATGTTTGATTAGCAATTTTGTGAGTATAATTGTTCTATCACTTGATTTCAATTTCCACAGGAATATACTACAGGGTAAAGTAGTGGCACAAGTGTAGTTTAGCGATCGAAAGTGACAGGACGATTATGGGTGCTGAAGTCGGCTTAAGTTGGTGAATGCCACACAAGTGAAAGCATGCTATAAGTAAGGTCATTAGTGCCTCGTGTCAAGTAATGATCACCACAGTTAAAGCCTAGGGGACAACTAATGGTGACAATTAATAGACTTCCTATATGTAGTCGACCCTACGTAATCATGTAAAATAGTATAAATAGGAAGGATTCAATAGTTATAAGGTTGATTTTTAGATTGGTAGTTGCTATTAGTTTACTCTGTGGTGGATTTTTAGATCATTGTTTGTTGCTTTAGGTGAGTTAGTAGAGGGAATTCAGGAGAGCCGAGTGGTAGACAAGTCTAAAGTCTGTAGGATGCAGTCATAGGTAGTGTAGTAGAAGAGAAGCTCTGCTAGAGAGGTGCAGAGGCGATAGGAGTGATCCAAGCCGTGTGTGGATCAGTAGAGGGTAGCAGTAGATTAGGAAAAATAAGACAGACTAACATGAGAGCAAAAGAGAGTCTGATCGAAAAGCTAGATCTAGGACAGTCTGTAGTCAAATGCAGGCTGAAGGCGCCATATATTTCTTATTCATGATGAAGAGTGCCTTATGGTTTTTCTCGGATGGGTTTCCACATGAATTCTCCTGTGTGTTGATGATTGCCTATGTATGTTGTTTATATTTATGATGCAAGTCCTATCATGATTGAATGAATGCTGCACTATCAATAGAAGTATGAATTCATGAATAGGTTATTATGCACAGCTTTTGAATATTGGTTTATGGTTGCAGCGCAATCATTGTTGCGCGTCTGTTATATTGCGCCTATCTATTAGCTCGTGTTTATATTTTTATATGGTTGAAGTACTAAGGAATAATTTGTGTCATGCCATTAGTAGTTAAGAAAGTATATGAGCGGTGTGCGCTATAGTTCGGCGAAAATGACTCCATTCTTGTGACTTGGTCGAGCTCCTTGGCCGCGCGCCAGCAGACTATAATCCCTCGGCAAGCTGCAGAAACATGGTTCCAGTGGTTACCCATCGAAGAGATATCTCAAGTGATACTACGCTTGCTTTGTGGGTGTTGTCAACAAGGATTTCTCTTTCGGGCCGGTATCTCGGGTGTTTGTTGTGTTGATGAGCTGCACAGAACCTGGGTCGCGTGAGTTAGGAAAAGTAGTGAACAATGATTGCATTCATTATGATAATGTTGTCTACTTTTTTTGCAGGTGGATGATAGGGGAAAGTCCCCAGCTATTGATCAGATGGCTACATCATCGAGGCAACAAGTAAACATGAATGTAATTCTACATTTTAAATACTTCAAAACTGTACTTATATCAAACATGTAGCATAATGTTTATTTTGTTATGTATTTTTTCGTTTTTATGATTACGTTCATTATGATAATGTTGTATACTTTGTTTGCAGTTGGAAGATCGGGGAAATCCCTAGTTGTTAATCATACACCATCATCTACGAATCACGTAAACCTATATGTAATTCTAGGAATCTATCATGATAGAAAATTTTTGTTAATATAAATTTTTGTGCAGACTGTTGCTTTAACAACTAAGCAATATTTTATATATTTCTGTTGCAGACAAATGATTTGGTTTATGACACAACAACTCAGCAGTATTTAGATTTTGATGTCTACCAATTGTTAAATGATGCTAACATTGGTTATTCTATAGACCCAGTGAAGGAGCTACAGAATATCTTGAAAAAACCACATGCACAAATGCTTCGTCTGGCATTGACAATTCCACAGACAGATGAGATCAAATCAAAGGTTCAATTATTGATCCAAAGATGTCAGGCCTTGAAATTAAGTTGTGAAATCATAATGTGAATTCATTTAGAACATAATTTTTTATTTTATATGATAGTGAAATTATAATACAATGGTTTGTATTTATAGGAAATTATGCGACCACACACTAGTGGTGAAGGTGGTGTTGGTCCCAGTGAGAAAACCACTCCATGTACACCACATGTTGCACCCTTGTTGTCCATTGAATAGTCAAAAACACGCTCTGCAACACCCCTGAGGCCAGCAAAGGGTGCATCCGATGCTGACCGACGCACAATAGATCATGCAAAATAAGGGGTGAAGGCAGGGTCTGATACTAATGTTGATGTTGAAGCCGCATTTCCTAGATATTCTCATGTCACTAGCATGGGTTCAATATTGACAACATTTTTGGTGAGTGAGGAACTCATTCCAATAAATATAGAGAATATTTTGGGTAATTATAGATTGTTCAATTTAGTTTTTATAATTTGTTTATAATATACCGATAATTTTTTTGATGTTGACTAATGATGCCATGGTTGTTATGCAGGAAATGATGTATTTTATAAAAATATAAATGATTTGGCCTTGGAGATATTCGGGCCCACCATCTGCACAAGGTGGGACAGAAAACCAAAATCTTTAAAGGATGAGCTGACTAATCGGTTGGTTGGCTTGTTCGACAAAGATACATTTGATACAGCGAAGGTCCTAAAGAATGTTGGACAACATTTGAAGATTGTATGAGACCAATATAGGGTTCACCTAGAAAATAAACCTAGGTATGAGTGCCCTCCGATGATTCCATCAAGGGAGTGGAAATCCCTAGTGGAAGATGGAAAAGAGAAGGGTCTGAGAAAAGTAGGAAAGATACCACCAGGCACAGGGAGGGTATTAAATACAATCCACAATGTAATGGTAAACCTTATTATTATTAATTTTTATATCGAATTTGGAACATTGACTAACGTAATTCAATGCCTAATTAGGCTGTCAGACACGTCAAAGGCCACCAAGGAAAGACTGGAAAAACTTGGTCAACACAATCTTGGGCCTGGTGGTTATCCGAATTTGGAAGCACAATTTCTAAGTATCGAAAAACTGATACTGTATCCAAATAATAAATAATAAATTATTTTCGTTTTATTCAGGTTCAAAATGTAAAATTAATGACGTTATGAAAATATGAAAGCCGAACAATTCAAAGTAGTGCCCACTCAGGAAGACTTGAAGCTTGGCTTCCAACACAGCGTTGAAGTTGTTGTTGAACACCGAAAAATCTTGTCTAGGCATACACAGTCTTCTAGTGATCTATCTGGTGCACAAGTATATAGGGGTGCTAAACACTCTAATAACTAGAGCCATCAGAATTTCGGATGAAGACCACCTATAACTTGAAATTGGCCACTTAACTAACATCTTCCAAGTGAATGGTTACAATAAAAATCAAATTAGGAGGGTCATCAGGAAAGCTCGTAGCAGGTCTCAAAAGCAGAATAAGTGCCTTGATGGAATCACGATTACTCTTCCTTATATCAAAGGAACAACATATGTTATAGCTAGGATTCTTCGTAAAAATAAATTTGGTGTCACTTTTGCACCTCCAAACTCGATAGGTAGAATGTTAGATACCTCCAAAGACCCAGCAAAGCTCTTAAAACAGAAAGGTGTTTACAGGATTCCTTGCTCATGTGAGATCCCCTATATTGGGGAAATTGGACGCTTTGTTCAGGTTAGGCTCAAGGAACATTGTGCTGACATCATGCACGTTTGCCACCAAAAATCAGCTCTTGCTGAACATGCCCACCAATCTCGCCACCACATACGCATTGAAGAAACTAAGTTTATCACTAGAGAGGAACATTACAAAAGGCGGAAAATTAGGGAGGCTATTGAGATAGAAAAATTTCCTTTGAACCTAAATAGGGATGACGACCTCAAAATCAATGAGTGTTGGTGCCCGATTATCCACCATCTCAATGACACTAATAGACAAGAACAAAAAACAAATGTCTCCAATTATTAAAATAATTAATAAAAGTTCATACTAACTATTAGTATTATAAAAGTTAAGAAATTCGTAAACTTGAAAAACTCTTAGGTAAATTATTATATTAAAGTTAAAAAGGTTTTATTTAATTAAAATTGTATTAAATAAAAACTTTACTAAAAAAACTTTGGAAGAAAACTATTTTATTCTAGTTTGAACAATTAATTAGCTTTTTAGGTTAGTAAAGGTTACATATAAATAAAAAACTTTTTAGATCTTGTAAATATTTTAAAAAAAAATTGTAATTGGTTTTTCTAATAATTATTTTTAGTATTAGGTAAAAAATTTATAGGGGCTTGTTATCTTTTTGAGGTTTTTAAAAAAACAAAGGGTTTTATTAATGTTTTTTAGTTATCAAAATATTAATAAAAAATTTCAATTTTTAAAATTAAAAAAAAAAAAAAAATTTAAGAAAATTGTAGGGCTAAAATTTGTCGGCTTGAAAGTTTTTAAAAAAACCTAAAAATTGTTTATTAATAGGCTATTTTCTAAAACTAAATTAACCACGAGAGGCTTCCTCCTGATGATCAGCCCTACTCTGTGATTCGAAACGTTGAGAACAAATTCAGCCAACGCAGTTTTCCTCTTGTCTTCAATCTTCACTGCATAAAATCATGAACAACTTAACTATATAGTTTAATGAAAATTTATTAATTCTCATGCAATTTATTCATTATAAAAAATTAACATAAACTATTTATTATGTTTTTGAGCAGGAAAGTAATGATCCTATTAAGTCGAGGATGTATACCAACCAGTCGAAGATCATGCTTCGATTCCTGGTAATGAATTTATTAATATGCTACTGTTTTGTATAGGTAATTGCAAATGATGAACATTAATTGTAATTCTCCACTATTCAACTACAAAGCTATAAATGCAGGTAACACTATATAGGTTGAGACTGGACAGGATAATGATGAACATGATGTGCCCACACCAAGTAAAAAACATCTTTGTAATGTTTTTCTAAATTAATTACTTGTATTTATAAAACCAAAAATAAATTAATGAAACATTTTCACATTATTGCAGCAATTCCGAGCCCCTTGCCGCAAGTTTAACTTGGCAAGCAATCTACTAGGGAGACCGATCAACAAAATCGAGAAGATGTGCTTCTTGTTAATTATGTAAAGAGAAGAAAAGTAAAAAAGAAGTGATTGAAGAAATTTTGAGTAATTCTTTTTTATAACACAATGTAGTGCATGGTTTTTCTGCTATTTAATGAATGAATGGTTTACTGAATGGTTTTATCAGATATTGACTAAATGAATGGTTTAATGAATTTTTTTTCCAGATATTGAATGAATGAATGGTTTAATGAATGATTTAATAAATGGTTTAATGAAAGCTTTTTTCAGCTATTGAATGAATTAATTTGCACTACATTTTTATTTGCAAGTAGATGCATTGGGTTTGGGGAATTGAGAGTGATATGAGGGGGGGTGGGGGGGGCGGAGGGAGGGGCCATAAGAGCATCCACCTTCACGTGGTTGGTCCTGTTTAGTAGAGAATATTAAATTATTCTCGAAACAAAGAGGAGCTGGATGAATGGTAAGGAAGTATATATTAAAAACTGTTATTTCTATAATTGTAGTGTTTATATTTTACTATTTCTATTTGAATCATCCATTGGAACTTGTTACATATAACCTTGGGAAACATTTTCATAATTTAGAGGCAAAAATGGCGTTTTGATGGGATCGATGGCCTTATATACATAGTGTTGTGGTTCTCCATGTTTCCTTAGGTGATCTATTATTACCAATTATTTTACTTGAATAGTATTGTACTTTACATTGTTAAATTAAAAATGTTTATTAATATTGTTCTTTCTAATCATTGAGACAAACTACTCAAATTGTATTTATTTAGGTTTGTTTTGTTATTTTCATAAATAGACAAATATTTATTTGATGGGTCATAACATGAAATTATTGCAACGGGGAAATATTTTTAGTATGTTGAATGATGTTTTGAAAGGTAAAGCAAAAGAAGATAGTGCGAAGCTCCACAAATCAAGGTAAGTTGTAACAAAAATTATTATAAATAGTATCAGCAACATATTCCTGATTCTCATACACATTTTGCTTCAGTTAATTTGATTTTTATTCCATACTTGCTCAATTTATACTATTCTTTGTTCCCTATAATTTTTACTTTCTTGAATTGATAATAGAATATATAAAAAATGCTTACAAAATATCAAATATGCTTAGAAGTCCAAAAACATGGAAAACATGTTTTGTTTGCTGAAAATGTTAGGTTCCTTGTCAGTGTTGGTTTTGAATGGTTTTCTTTGTAGCATTGTCAAAATAATAGATACGTTTTTCACATCTTATTAGATTGCAGAGACAAACCTAGGGTTTCCCAAGATCTCTATATATGGTCAAAAGTAATCATATCAAAGAGATGTGAATTTCCCTTGATCTATATAGCCAGAGGTTGTAAAGTCACTTTATGGATTTGTTGTTTGTTCTTCATCCATGTAATCACTAACATGGAATCTCCATAGACCTGAAGTCGATGAAGAGCTTTCACAAGTGATAGAGATATTTTCACAACAAAACCTCTCTCTTGGTCACTAGGGATAGAGATCTTGGTCCATTCACTATTTGTTATAATCATACTTGGTTCACTTTATCAAACACTCATAGTCCTAGAAATATACTCATGGTCCACCCATATCCATTTATCTATGTCCTAAATTTGGGAATAAAAGATAAATGTATTAAAACTTGGGCCAAGACACATTCTATAGATCCCTCAAAGGAAATAAAACAAAATGAGAAAATACTTAAACAATACTGAAATGAAGAAGTAGGGATCTGGTGGGAATCAAGGAACAAAAAAAGTAGCAAATTTACAACTTGATCAAATCATACAATCCAAAGGAGGAGGTTAAATCCAAGAAACCTACAACTTAAGGCAAGTAGTAAGAACATTAGTTTTTTCTTATTTGAGCCAAATTTAGATTAATATGGAACCATATCTCAAAATTTTCCCTTCTAAATGGAATAAAACAAATATTTAGTAACAAATAATGTTTCATATAACCCTCATCAAGCCATTCTTTTTGCATAAAGGGTGGAAAAAATTTAGATTTTCCAAGTATTGGCCTTATATTTGGCCATATTGGTTGTTTTCCTAACCAAACATATTGAACCAAGTATGTCGAGGTAAAAAAATTTGTGTCACATAATTTACATTAAATGACATATCCCCCATACTAGGTTATAAATAACCTCATTACTCTATGATATTATATGTGTAAATCGATTTTGTTATTTACAATGCTATATAAATGAACATGGTTATGTACACAAATTAGTAAATTTTCTTATCTTATTCTCTGAAAGTGGTTTTTAATTTATTCCACTAGCTTTATTTATTTTTAGTACATCCATACACTAGGGATTATACTGTTGGGCCCAGAAATGACCCCTTTTTTACCACCCTTATCTACCTCTTTTTTCCTCATCCTACTCTATTATGCATGATAAACAAATGTTTTTCCTTCATGTGGCCCCTCAAGTCATGCATGTATGGTTAATCATTGTATTATTTTATTAATACTTAGGATTGTGGTAATCAGGGGTTTACATCTTAAATTATGCTAACATATGGTGATTTTATAAAGATAATTCAAGATGTAAAGAATACAGGTGTAGTGGGCCAAACATGCCAAAGGAGGAATGGACATTCATTGCTGAGTTGATCGCCATCCATTCCATTGTTTCCCAAAGAATGCAGTCCCAGGGTATTATTCCATGCAAGATGTACAAGGGTAGCTGCAATAGACTGCGACAGATTTGGAGGCAATAGTGCATCGCTGCTCAAAAGTAGCTGCAATCCACGGAATATCTTCTCAATTAATCATGATCATTATTTCTGGCTCAAATAATATCTTCCCTATATCTTCTGCTCTCATCTTTCCATGAATGTAATAGGTCATTGTAATTAGGGTAGCCTGAAGATCAAATATCTCCATGGCTGCCCGATAATAGTAGGAAGATGTTATGATTGTAATTGTATAAATACGGGGAACTATTATGATCCAGGGGTTGAACTTTTAACCAAATTATTGTATCAGCTGTGATTAAGGTTGCGTGTTCATCTACCACTTTTTAATACAAGGAGTTTGATTCTTCAGATCTCGGTGTTTTAACGTGTGTTACTTCTAGCATCTCTGTGTGAAGGTTGGGCCTGCCTTCCCACAGGGATTGCTGATTTAATAAGGTATTGTATTTATTTTGTTGTGTGATTTTGTGATAACTTCCTTTATTTATAGTAAGCTACAATAGTTATCTATTTACCGTGTGTCATTTGAATAATCAGTAATTGCATCTTCTGTAAAACTGCAGTGGTGTGGTGTGCCAGTAGACTGTATAGGTTAACTGTCTTTTATGCAACTGTGTGATAGTTGTAATAGACTTGTTCATCCTTATTTCTTTCAATTGTTGTTTTCTTTATATCTTTGCAGTTTGTCCCTTCGCATTTATAATTGCAAGATTTAATTCCTGTAATTGAATTTCTAGAATAGCTTAATTTAATTCATGTACTTTGGATTTCTAGAATAACTGAATCAGGATAGTTGGATGGATCTTTGGATGGTTTGGCGATTAGGGATTTTACTTTCTGCAAAAGTAATCTAGATTTTATTTCCTGAATCTTTTAATTCTAGATCAAGAATTGTAAGAAGGTAATTGTGATTGTATTCTTGAGAAAGTAAATTAGATTAAGGGATGAGTATGGTTGAATAGGAAAGTAGGATCATTTACTTACAGCATCAGCTAACTAGTGTTTAAAGCATATATAGTGCATATTATCCTTGAAATAAGAGACTTCCCTGGGTTGATAATTTATATTGAGCACTCTGTATGTTGGCTTTAATTAACTTTCATATAGGGTTCCCAACATTTTCGCACCGTTGCCGGGGAGGATAAGTATTAGACACTATTGTAGTTGCATTCGGTAATTATCTTTATTCATTCCTCCTCATTTATTTTTAGTTTTCATGTTTTGGTTGCATGAATACAAGAAGGGTATAGGTGACCATCTTATAAATCCCAGAACCCCACAGAACACTAACGTTTTAGGTGGTCGAGGCTGCGGGAGAAATCTAGCATTGGGGAGAAGAACATTCATTGACAACCTGGTTGATAGAACCAATTCTTCTACTACTACTCACTATTAGGAAACACCCATCAGAAGAAGTCCTGTCACCCTTGTAGTGGCAGCATCAGTATCTATAGTCGTGAACACACGAGGACCTGCAAAACCCTCGAATACCCCTACAGAGGAATACAGAGTTAGTACTATAGGATTGGTTGATCGACATTTGATATATCACATTAACGGGAAGGTTGTGACTGAAGAGGAGTGGGCATAGTTCCGTCATAAATTCAACGACCAGTGGAAGGATGAAGAGGATAAAACAGAAGAAAATATGAGTAACAGAATTGATCCCGAAGAGGAAGAAGAAATGGGAGAAAATCATCATCATGAGGGTAATCCCCTGCCTGAAAGGATGGTGGCTACACTTCAGTTACCAATTCAATAGCTAGAAGGGATAGCCCCCATGAAAAAAATATTGCATCGGTGTTGCCTCACTTTTATGGAAAAGCGACAAAGGATCTGGATGAATTTGTTTTCAAATTTGACATCCTTTGTCACAGGTATGACTACACCACCAATGCACAGAAGCTAAAACTTTTCCCTGCCACTCTGAAGGACAATGCATTACATTGGTTTATGAGCCTGGGAGGTGGAACTGTCACTAACTGAGATAGGTGTTCCTGGAGAAATATCAGGAGTATTGCAATACCAAGGATAAGCGAGAAGAACTATTTAAAATGGTACAGAAGGACGATGAAAGTTAGGAAGATTTTGTTGAAAAGAATTTTATATAATGTGCAGAGAGCTGGACAGACTAATATGGGGTTATATGTGCTCAAAATAATCCTACTTTGCAGGATTAGGGATGATTTCCTGGACATGTTAAACCTGTTAGGAAAGGGGGATATCTCCAAGGAGTCCTTTGAAAAGATCATGGAACTGTGCAAAAGGTACTCCAGGGGGTCTTCCAGGAATAATAGATGGGAAAAATGGGACAAATTAGAATGTGATGTCTTCGCGAGAATGCATAATTCATCTAATGGAGGAGCCACCCGTGTAGAGATAGGTAATCTCCTCAAAAATTTCAAAACATAAATGATGAGTTCCATCTCCTCGGAAATAGTTGTCCTGAGGGCAAAGTAGAAACAAGAAGTAGAGGATCTCACACTAGGTGTATTTTTCCCTAGATGTAGGAAGAACCACCCTCTGAAGGAGTGCCCGCTCGACAAGGTAGAAGTGTGTCAGTTGTGTGAGCTAAACCATGACATAAAATAATGCCCGTCACTACCTTAAGTGAAGGCTGTTATGTAGGAATCAACTACAGAGGTGGAACCAGCTTACTTTATAGCACAGAATAAGCCCTGGCAGCCTCGAAATCAAGGTAAGACTCCAAACTTGTTTCCATTTTCGAATAACATGAATAATTGGAATAATATGTAGCATATGAATACACAATTCCCTTCATCTTATTATAATCCTCAATGGTACCCCTCTCAACCTTCAATGCAAAATTTTAACTCCTGGAACCCCTGGGCATAACCACCACAGCTACCGAACCAACAAAATTCTTGGTCTTTTGGATGGAGGAATTTCCATCCAGGGAACGAGTTTTCTGATAACCAACCCCCTCCATAGCTTCCACATAAAATGTTTACTCAACAAGAATACCCTCCTCAATATCCTCAGCCTTATCAGCAGTCACAGCTGCAACTCCAGAATAATGTTGTCCCCAATATGTCGATACGACCTCAGCTGCCTACGCAACCTAACCCTAACCCAAATAATAAAGCAGTCCATCAGTTTGAAACTGTCAACATTCCTACTTACTCCATTACTCCTATACCCTGCAACGATATCCACTTACGATCAGGAAAGGTAGTGGAGCCTTTTATCATTGAGGATGTTCCATCCTCTGTGCATGAAGAAGGGATGAACCCACAGTATTTATCTAATACAACGACCCCCATTATTGAAGATGTTGAACATCCTACTAATATGTCGGCTGAAACACATAATGATACATCTATCGACACACAACCTACCCAGTTGATTAGGGAACCACCATACCCTGAAAGATTAATGTTACCAAAGGTAGTGGGACAACCTCAATTTAACCTCTTAGGAGAGTTAAAAAACCTTTATGTTAAAATTCCCCTACTTTAGGCCCTTCAAGACGTACCTATCTATGCCAAAACTATTCGGGATCTATGTACAAGGAAACCCATGGATCCTCCTACTGTTCATGTCATAGGGAAATTATCTGCATTAATAATGGGAAAAACCATCTTAGCCAAATACGACGACCCTAGGAATCCCACTGTCACTATGCAGATTGGGCGCACATAGATACCCAATGTATTGGTAGAATTAGGAGCAACAATTAACGTTATGACTATTGAAACTGTAAGAAAACTTGGGCTCACTAATCTTAGGCCAACTCCCACCGTTTTAGAATTGGTAGATAGATCCACTATTAAACCTGAAGGAATTTTGGATGATCTCATTATCTTAGTTGATTCTTGGGAGTACCCTGCTGACTTCTTGGTTTTACAACCTAAGTCGCAGCTAGGAGGACACCCATTTATCCTCAGAAGGCCCTGGTTAGCTACAGCTGATTCTTGCATCAGCTGTCGATATGGGTCTATGACCATATCAGATGGAACCGAGATAAAGAACCTCAGTCTCTATCCTCCAGCTTGGCCGAGCTTAGAAGCTGAGACTCCATTATGGATGGAGCCAGAGGAAGAAGAGGGATTTCAGCCATTACTAACGATAGGGAAGGCCTTAAATTTTAAGGATGAAACTAAAGACGATGCCATTAATAATTTCATTAGTGAACCCACTTCTGTCAATAAGAAAATATATCAGATCCTGAATGCTACTCTAGGTGAAGAGGAACAAGAAAATATCACAGAAGAGGCATTAGTCCGTGACACTCATATAGTTCAAGTGTTGAAAAATTTGAAAAGTGTTCCTATCGAGGTAGAGTCTGGAAAAACCCTGAATATTAATCCCAACCTTTCCCTAGATGAACATAAGTGCTTGATCAGTCTCTTAAAAAAACACAAGGGGGAATTTTCCTGGGAATATACAAACATGAGGGTTATCCCCTCTAATATGTGCACCCATCAAATTTATATCAAAAGTGATTCCCTACCTGTGTGCCAGCCTCAACAACGAATGAACCCCAATCTTAGGGACACAGTGAAGGAAGAAATTCAGAAACTCTTGGAAGCAGGATTTATATATCCTATTTCAGATAGCGAGTGGGTGTCTCCACTCATAATAGTGCCCAATAAAAATGGTAAATGGAGAGTCTATGTGGACTATAGAGAACTGAACAAGGCAAAACAGAAATATCACTTTCCCCTGCCTTTCATTGATAAAGTACTTGACACCTTATCCAGGAATANGAGAGTCTATGTGGACTATAGAGAACTGAACAAGGCAAAACAGAAATATCACTTTCCCCTGCCTTTCATTGATAAAGTACTTGACACCTTATCCAGGAAGAAGTTCTTCTCCTTCCTGGATGGGTTTAGCAAGTACAATCAAATCTAGATTGCTTTTGAATACCAGGATAAAACTAACTTCACCTATCCCTGGGGAACTTTTGCATACAGAGTGCTTCCCTTTGGTTTATGCAATGCACCAGCCACATTTCAAAGAGCTATGATTGGCATCTTTCAGAATTAGTTAATGATAGTATGGAAATTTTTATGGATGATTTTACTCCTTATGGTAGAGATTTTCAAGAAGCATTGAAAAATTTGGAAAACGTTTTAACTCGCTACGAACATACCCAACTATCTTTGAGCAATGAAAAGTGCCATATGATGATGAGTGAGGGAGTGGTGTCGGGGCATTTTATCTCTGCTGATGGAATCCAGGTGGACCCATCTAAAATCAAGGTAATAAAAAATATACCTACTCCTGTAACTCAAAAAGAAGTGCGAAGTTTCTTGGGGCATGCTGGATATTATCGAAGATTTATAGAAAAATTTTCCAAACTTGCCTCTCCTTTGTTTTCACTATTAATGAAGGATGTACAATTTATTTGGAATGAGGCATGCCAGAAAATGTTTTTTAAACTTAAGGAGAAGCTATCCAAATCTCCCATCCTAAGAGGGCCCAATTGGACCCTACCTTTTCACATTTCTTTAGATGCTTCTGATACTGCCATTGGAGCAGTTTTAGGACAACAAGATGGTCAAGCACCTTATGCAGTCTATTATATTAGTAAAAACCTAGCCCTTGCTGAACTTAATTATAATGTTATCGAGAAGGAGTTTTTAGCCATTGTTTACTCCATTAAAAAATTTCGACATTATATCACTGGATATCCTACATTTGTACACACTGACCACTTAGCCATCAAATATCTAATGAATAACCCTATTACCAATGCTAAGGTAACTAGGCAGCTATTATTATTACAGGAATTTGATATCACCATTATAGACAGACCTGGAAAGGAAAATGTTGTCACTCATTTCTTATCTCGTTTTATTAATAGTGATGATAATTTTCCTATTGAGGACTCTTTTCCAGATGAACACTTATTTGCAGTTCAGCTCACTCCCCTTGGTATGCAGATGTCGCTAACTACTTGGCTACAGGAAAGCTTCTAGCACATTTTTCCAAAAGAGAAAAGAGGAAAATTATTCAACAAATTGATAGGTATTGTTGGATAGATGGTCATCTCTTCTACACAGGCCCTGATCTTGAGATCAGAAGATGTGTAAGAGAAGATGAAATATTCCATATTTTGAAGGCCTGCCATGATGAGTCTTATGGGGGGGATTTTGCAGACAAGAGGATGGGACACAAAGCACTAAGAATGGGCTACTATTGGCCAACACTTTTTAGGGATACAAAAAGATATGTCCAGTATTGTGATAGTTTCCAGAGGATGGGCCAACCCAATAGATTAGATCAAATGCCTCTTCAACCACAGCTGGTGGTTGAACCCTTTGAGAAATGGGACTTAGATTTTGTTGGTCCTATCAGCCCTCATTCCAAGCAGAAGTCCTACATCCTGGTCTGTACCGACTACATGATGAAATGGGTAGAAGTTGTGGCTCTGGTGAAATCCAATGACCAGGCTGTGATCGATTTCCTGTATGGTGAAATATTTACCCGTTTCAGAGTACCCAAGGAAGTGGTTACCGATGGAGGACCTCAATTTTTGTCGCATCAATTCGAAGATCTGCTACGAAAGTACCATATTCAGCACTGGATAGCTTCACCATACCATCCCCAAGCCAATGGTCAGGTGGAAACCACTAACAAAGTTATTGAAGCCATCCTTACCAAAACGGTCAAGAGCCATCATAGAGATTGGGATGATAGACTTCTGGAAGCATTGTGGGCATATCGTACTACTTGGCACATCACTACAGGTTTCTCTCCTTATGACTTGGTGTATGGGAAAAGTGTTGTCTTCCCGATTGAATTTGAAATTAAGACTTTGAAGGCAGCTACGGAGGTAAACTTAGATGTGACCGAAGCCCAAAAGAGAAGATTGAATCAATTGAATGAACTTGATGAGAACTGTTTAGTTGCTGTGGATCAGACAGTATTAATCCAGCAACAGAGATCCAATTGGCACGACCGATTCATCAAAAAGAGAGTCTTCTACGAAGGAGACTGGGCATTATTATATGATTCAAGATTCAAAAGGGACTTCAAGGGTAAATTACGCACAAGATGGTTGGGCCCATACCTGGTAGACAGAGTATTTGATAATGGTACAGTCTGCTTGGTAACCATTGAAGAGAATCGTGTACCATTATTTGCTAATGGTCACAGGCTGTGACTGTACCATAAGCCCATTTCAAAATACACATTCACTTCACAAATTGCAGTTGATCCGGACTACCAGTTAGAACAAGGGTAGGAATCTTTTCTCTGCCCTTGTCAATCCTATTGATATTTAGATTGACAAGGGCAGAGAAAGATTCCTACCCTTGTTCTAACTGGTAGTCCGGATCAACTACAATCTGTGAAGTGAATGTGTCTTTTGAAATGGGCTTATGGTACAGTCACAGCCTATGACCATTAGCAAATAATGGTACACGATTCTCTTCAATGGTTAAATAAATTGATATTTAGATTAGCAGTTAAATAAATTGATATTTTTACTATTATTGTTATCTTTTTCTTTTGCACTTGATCCGTTTTTTTTGAAAATAAAATGTGGAGGTAAGCGCCTAAGGAGCGGTGGTCTATCGGGCCTATTGACCAAGGTCGTCCTTCTGTAACTTCTTGCATTAGAAGAAAATTCCTTGAACAAATCTGTTGCATCCGCAACACATTCCTTTATCCCATTCTGCACAGCTGCAACACTGTCAAAATCATTTCCTTTTCCCCCCCTTTCGCACAGCTGAAACATCATAAATTCCCACCCTTTACCCCATTGCGCACAACTGCAACACTGTAAATTCCTGCCCTTTACTCCCTTTTGCGCAGCTGCAACACCGTAAAAATTCCGCCCTTTACCCCATTCCGTGCAGCTGCAACACCGTAAAACTTTCGCCCTTTACCCCATTCCACGCAACTGCAACACCGTAAACTCCTGCCCTTTACCCTGTTTCGCGCAGCTGCAACACTATAAACTCCCACCCTTTACCCCATTCCGTGCGGCTGCAACATCATCAACTTAAATCCTTTCTTTGATTCTAGCAGGTACGACACCGTTTCACTTTTTTCCATTTTCACCTTTTCCGGCAGCTGCGACACCGTTCCATTTCTACTATGTTTCCCTTTTCCGGCAGCTGCAAATCCTCCACAATTAGCTGATTTTTCTATAATCCAAGGCTGCGGCTCTGCTAAACTACCTAATTTCTCTATGGTCTGTGGTTGTGACTTCTCCATTATTGNGTTTCCCTTTTCCGGCAGCTGCAAATCCTCCACAATTAGCTGATTTTTCTATAATCCAAGGCTGCGGCTCTGCTAAACTACCTAATTTCTCTATGGTCTGTGGTTGTGACTCCTCCATTATTGGAAGAATTATTTGCAACCGTGGTTAGCGACTCCTCTAGATATAGCTTCAATTCCTGATGCCGACGATTTTGATTTATTTTCCAGCATTCATTATGTTTTCGACCAATTTGACACGATGGTTTTGGTTCATCGGCAGAAAATTTCATTATAGCATACCTGCAATAATGATTACACTTAAATGGCTGCACTTCACATGCTCTACTATTTTCCAAAGGTCACCATTCATCGCATATTTTTGAAGGTATGGTTCTGATTATCTACTTGATTAAGTATTAATTACATCTGACAATATTAATCAGACCTTCCTTTCTATGCCCATTATTACACCTACATATCATTAACCATCCACTCGTACGACTTAATGGCTAATTATGTTACCTGATAACCACCACCTTTCCTAATTTGGGATAAATTCCAAACATTCCTATGCTCTGAAACTTTGTGAATTTACCCAACTCCACTCTCAGTTGTTCATGCATACTTTGTGATTTCACCTCCTTTATTGGGATTTGTAATCTGTCGGACTGAGAAACAATTCTGAAGGCAACCGAACATGGGTATCCGAGCTCGGCATGAACCTCCAAACACGTGAGAACTAAGAAGAAATGCCGAAGTTTTGCTATTTTTGAATCAGCGAACTGGACTGAATTCTTCCAAAGCTTGAATGGGTTTCATCATCAGACAGCTCTACAATTTGACTTAAATCTTACAGAAACCCACTCAGAGGTTTGGGGGTTACGTATCAAAGTCTCTAAAGCAATAGTGGCTGAGTTCACTGGCCTTCCTTAAGTGGGTAGAGCCTGGTTTGGATGAAGAACCCCCAATGCTGTAGCAGTACAATATTTTCTGAGAGAAGGGGAGCACATTCAATAGTCACAGAGATCGATAGCATTATAGTCACTGCCTCGGCCATGGGATCAAGTAGCAATTTTCCTCAAGAAGTATATCACCTGTGAAGGTAGGTATCAAACAGTTTATTACTCTGAATTTCCTCTATTATCTCATCTCCGTCATAGGGCCTTACTAAACATTCCATTTGATCTATTAAATGATTTACACCATATGGCGGGGTTTGTTAGAATATCCAAGCATCCAAACTCCTCCCTTTCCCACCATGGCCTAATCAAATTAATAATTTTATGGGCCTTAGCTCAACGGAACCAAACTTGGGAGCAATTTACAGGTCAAATTCAGGAACTTGCCCTTTTTCTTGGTGTTCCAATAGAAGAGTAAGTAGAAGTACCTGTACTCCTGGGGCCTATTCAAAACCAAGAAGAACCTACCAATCAATAGTTGGGGGGAAATGAAGAGAAACAAGAGGTTCGGAGTCCCTCCAATTTAGTTGGGGGGGGGGGGGGGGGGGGGAATGAGATTGGATTGCAGGATCAGTCAAAAGACCAAGCAGCACAATTGGAGGAAAATGCACAATAAAACCCTGTAGAGAGATTAAATAATATGGCAGCTCTGATAGTAGAGGCTGAAACTGGAGCAGCATTAGATGTTGAGACAGTTGAAGCCGAGGATGTTAGAGCCATGATAACAGAAGAAAACATGGAGGTATTGACCATTGAATCTTCCCCTGAATGGGAGGAACTCTGATCGAGGAAGAACAAGAAAATGTTGAAACAGAGGATCTCCCTTCCACATCAACTACAAATTTGGAAATTCTAGCACCATGGAGAAAAAGGAGGAGATCAAAAGATGAAATATGGGCATCACCACCAATAAGACGAAAAAGAACCAGGTCAGTTACAACAGTAGAAGCAACAAGGGCCAGATGGGAAACCATAGAAGCACAGATCGAATTCCCCACTCTTAGACCCAAAGAAAATGGCACCCCACAAGAACCGTCTATAGAAGAACCTCAAATTGAGGGACTCCTGTATGAAAATGGGTTATTAAAGGAGGAAGTACAATCACTACGAAAAGAACTAGAAAACTGGAAGGAAGAATGCAAGAAATGGGTGGAAAGGAAGCTGCACACACTAGTTGAGGCTGTAGACCAATTAGAAGGATCAACTCATGTTAAGGATGGTGATGAGGAAGAAAGAGTGGTTTTTCCTGTGTGTGGAGAAATATTTAACTAGTCAGGTTACAAAGTCAAAGTTCATGCCTTTGTGACACAACAACCCGTACCTATAGCTGTGGAAGAATAAGGACAACCTGATTGGAAGGATGGTGAAGCTCCCCAAGAGAAACTCCAGCAAAGGGAAGTAGTAGATAAATAGGGTGCTGATACACAAGAACCAGCATCTTTGAATATTCCTGTTGAAATTGCCACCCAAATTGGGATAGATGAACTAGAGACCGAGGTTATTCCTAATTTTGTTGAATAAGTTTGCACTGTGACTCCTGAACCTTCTTAAGACAAAGAACCAATAGAGATGGAACCCCAACAGCAGAATGATGATGAGGTCGAATAGGACACTAATACGCAAGAACCATCATCCTTGAATATTCTTGTTGAAGTTGCCACCCAAATGGGGGAAGAAGAACCAGGGATTGAAAACATTCTGGAATTTAATGAAGAAGTTTGCACTGTGACTCCTGAACCATCTCAGGACATAGAGATAATAGAAATGGAATCCCAACAGCAGGAAAATGAGGAATTTAACCAAGATGTTGTTACACAAGAACCAACATCCTTGGAAATTTCTGTGGAGACTCTCAAGATGCAACACGAAGTCAATCTCGGGATGGTCATCATTCCTGATTTGGATTTAGGAGGATGAACAAATGCAATCACAATCCTTGGGGGACACTGAAATCCTCAAGGAACAGCTCCATATTGCAAAATACATGAAAGAAAATCTACAATCCCAGCAGCATGAAGAAAGAGAAGGAAGGGGCTCTGTTACACAAGAACTAGAGACCTTGCATCCCACTGTCGAAGCTGTAGCCTATAATCGGGTAGATAAGGAGATTAAAATTCAGGAGGAGGTTGTACCACAAGAACCAACATCCTTGCAATCAACTACTAAAGTTACTGCAGGAGAAATTCCAGGAAGGGACGCTGTTACACAAGAACCAGCACCCCCAGAAGTGATCTCAGAAGTGCAGGATGTTCAATTTGGCACATCAGGTGATAAGGTATGGACTAAACTTCCTCAAAGTTTTATCAATTTGGATTCTGATAATGAAGAACATCTTGAAGAAGAAAAAATCCTGAAGCTTAAAAAAGAACTCTTGATCCTGAGAATAGAAGTGAGGAAGTGGAGGAGTCAGGTGGAGAGATATCAAGAAGGGATGGTTTCCCTCACTGAACATAGAAAGACCATCAGGGAATTGGAGGAAAAATGGGAAAAAGAACTCATGACCCAGAAACTCCATGGGGAGGAGTTACAGAAGGAGCTAAAGGAGCTGAAAATTTTTAAATCCTTGCAGGTGGAAAAACATCAGCTGTATACTCTTTCTCAGGAATTGTTTGTTATCATATTACCATCTTCCTCTTACCTTGTATTTTTATTTGAGTAGTTCATTTGGTTTAAACTGAGGGCTGTAAAAGAAGGGAGGCCATGTGAGATAGAAACCTTAGCTAAATTCCTGGAAACATTTTTGGGAAGTGATTTTGAGGACCAGAATTTGCTGTGTGAGATTTATTTGCATGAGTTGGCTTGCCCTTTGGATCGCCATTCGAATCTTGTCCCTTTCTTAGGTGACATTCAGCTAAGGGATTTTGCCTCCTTAGTGAGCAATCATGTTTAGCGGGAAAGGTCTTTCCAAACTTTCTCTCACAATGAGGCCCACTCTAATATTTGGATTCGAAGCAAACCTCAGAATCCTCATCTTCTCCTTTCTCGACATCAGAGTGTACTCTCATGTCCCATCCAAACTTGGCATATAATGGAACTTCAAGAAAGGGTTATTTCTACTTGTACCAGCCAGATTTCCATGCATCAATGAGTGGCTTTGGAAGGTAGTCAACACAGATGGTAGGTTGCCTCTCCAACCCTTAGAAATAGGGACCCCTACTGTTACAGGAATTTTGAACAAGCACTTTCCAGGATTGAGGGTTATGTTGGATGCATGAGGGAATGTGGGGTTAATTGGCTGGGATTCAAATTTAAATTTCCTCTCATCTAGTGGCTAGCAAAACCATATAGGGAATATTTCTCATTAGCAAGGGTAGAGGAGCATAAGTGTTGGAGATATTGGGTTGTCCATAAGGGATTTGTAGAAAAATAGGGAACATCTAAGTTCCCATACAACTTTTCTTCTCTCCATGAACAAAGCACAATGCCCGATTCAGATTCAGAATAATGGAGGTTGTTGCATGAGGACATGCAACAGGACAGTTGGGGGGAGATGTTGGGCCCAGAAATGACCCCTTTTTGACCACGCTTATCTACCTCTTTTTGCCTCATCCTACTCTAGTATGCATGCTAAACAAATGTTTTTCCTTCATGTGGTCCCTTAAGTCATGCAGGTATGGTTAATCATTGTATTATTTTATTAATACTTAGGATTGTGGTAATCAGGGCTTTACATCTTAAATTATGCTAACATATGGTGGTTTTATAAAGATAATTCAAGATGTAAAGAATACAGGTGTAGCGGGACAAACATGCCAAAGGAGGGATGGACATTCATTGTTGAGTTGATTGCCATCCATTCCATCGTTTCCAAAAGAACGCGGTCCCAGGGNCAAGATGTAAAGAATACAGGTGTAGCGGGACAAACATGCCAAAGGAGGGATGGACATTCATTGTTGAGTTGATTGCCATCCATTCCATCGTTTCCAAAAGAACACGGTCCCAGGGTATTATTCCATGTGAGCTGTACAAGGGTAGCTACAACAGACTGCGACAGATTTGGAGTCAATAGTGTGTCGCTGCAATCCACGAAATATCTTCTCAATTAATCATGATCATTACTTCTCGCTCGAATAACAGCTTCCCTATATCTTCTGCTCTCATCTTTCCACGACTGTAACAGATCATTGTAATTAGGGCAACATGAAGATCAGAGATCTTCATGGCTACCCAATAATAGTAGGAAGATATTATGATTGTAATTGTATAAATACGTGGAACTATTATGAGCCAAGGCTTGAACTTTTAACCAAATTATTGTATTAGTTGTGATTAAGGTTGTGTGTTCATCTGCCACTTTTTAATACAAGGAGTTTGATTCTTCAGATCTCGGCATTTTAACGTGTGTTACTTCCAGCATCTCTATGTGAAGGCTGGGCCCACCTTCCCACAGGTATTGTTGAGTTAATTAGGTATTGTATTTATTTTGTTGTGTGATTTTGTGATAACTTCCTTTATTTACAGTAAGTTGCAATAGTTATCGATTTACCGTGTGTCATTTGAATAATCAGTACTCCTATAAAACTGCAGTGGTGTGGTGTGCCAGTCAACTGTATAGGTTAACTGTCTTTTATACAACTGTGTGATAGCTGTAACATCCATGTTCATCCCTAGTTCTTTCAATTGTTGTTTTCTTTAGATCTTTGTAGTTTGTCCCTTCGCATTTATAATTGCGGGATTTAATTCCTATACTTTGAATTTCTAGAATAGCTTAATTTAATTCATGTACTTTGGATTTCTAGAATAACTGAATCGGGATAGTTGGATGGATCTTTGGATGGTTTGGTAATTAGGGATTTTAATTTCTGCAAAAGTAATCTAGATTGTATTTCCTGAATCTTTTAATTCAAGATCAAGAATTGTAAGAAGGTAATTGTGATTGTATTCTTGAGAAAGTAGAATAGATTAAGGGATGAGTGTGGCTAAACAAGAAAGTAGGATCATTTACTTACAACATCAGCTACCTATTGTTTAAAGCATATATAGTGCATATTATCCTTGAAATAAGAGACTTCCTTGGGTTGAAAATTTATATTGAACACTCTGTATGTTGGCTTTAATTAACTTGCATATAGGGTGCCCAAAATATACCTTTTGCATTATGCTTGAATTTTACTAACATTGTACTACTTTGTTTTTATTTGTATCATGTTTTAAAAATATATTTTTGTTTGGTTGAAAGTAATGAAGTGACCATTTTCTTTTGGTTTGGAAATTTTTGTAAGAGTAAAAAAATCAAACAAGAAATAAAAATGTAAAAATCTTATAAAACATTATGTATCATTTTGCAATAACCTGTTAGGTTGTATCATCTCCTCAGATATCATGTCGATTATCCAAAACATATTATTTCGTCATGTCTAGTGGTATTGCTAGAAACGACATTTATTTCAGAAGTTGTCTTTTAGATTTCCATGCATATTAATGGTGCCTTTCTTTGTTTGTTGGTTTACCATTATTTATCATTCATTGGTATACATGAATATTAATTGGAACTTCCTTTAATTTTTATCTCATTCATTCATTCCTTCATTATGTTTTATTGAAAACAAATAAACCTCCTTGTGTGTTTGAATAGAATAATTTCTTCTTGTATTATTGATATTCAGTGTTTCACTAATGTTGGTATGGGTTTTCACCATGGGAGTTTGTTGAGGGTTTTAGAGGCACAACAACCATGTCACCACCTCCATGGGGTATCTTTTGAAGGTTTAAATTTAATCCATTTCCATGGGGCAACTTCTAAAATCTTGACATCATNTGTTGAGGGTTTTAGAGGCACAACAACCATGTCACCACCTCCATGGGGTATCTTTTGAAGGTTTAAATTTAATCCATTTCCATGGGGCAACTTCTAAAATATTGACATCATAAATTTACCTTTCCTCTCCCACGAAGATGACTCAACTACTAAACAGTGCCAATGTAGTTTTTCCAATTTCTATTTGAAAGTAATGATGACCATGGAAACATATTTATGTGTTAACGTTTTCCATTTTTGTTATTTCTTAGTTCAAGTGGTATTCTTTCCCTTTGACTAAAAATACGTACTTTTGTGCTAAAATTTTATGCCAATTTAAGGTCATTTCTTGCACACAAGATTGTGGTGGAATTTTTTGGATGATGTTGGTGAAATGTTTTACAAGGAAAATGTGATGTCATAGTGATATTTTGTGCCCAAAATAGGAAAGAAAAAGCTTACAAAATGGAAATTACTTTCATTGGAAAGATGCACATTCTGGAGAAATAAGCATGAATTTACATGGGCATGTTTTCCAAGGACAAGGAGGTAGGTTTAACAAAGGCCATTGTACTCATAGGAGGAACATTTCTTAGTGCCAATTCATGCTAACTTGTATAAATTTGGGAATTCTAACTTTTAATGTGATTTTGAAATTTCACTTCTCCCCAAAGGTTTCCCATATTCAATTCTTATGAATATTCAACATCCAGATGATCTTGAATATAAATTATAGTAGAAAAAAATGGACAATATTTCAATTTACATCAACCCCAATCCACTAGGAATTGCAAGCGTAAGGATATCAAATGCATGCCAACAACTTTCAGTTATTTTAGGCACACTTTTCTAAAGATAAACCATATTTGAAATCACTTTAATTATTGTATATTTACAATATTAAGTATGCCTTATTATCTTTAAGGTGTTTGTCAAAACACTCAACAATTTCAACCCTTAATATGTGAAATTAGCATGAACAATAAATTTTCAAAATTACTTAATCAAGAAGAAAATGAAATATGTAATTACATTGATTGGATAGATGAAAAATTCATATATGTGTTTGTCATAATTAATTACATGTACATGCCACAACTTTATCACAAATATGGTACAATTTTTCAACCTCTCCAAAACCCTCGCTAGGGAAATCATGAAAACCCTAACCACCACCAAATATCTCCAACTAGAAAGCACCAACATTAACAAGTACTCCTTGGTTTCAACAACAATATTGTGTCACACAAGATCTCCACATTAGCATGGTTGTCTTCCTCTGGGTTTTGACACCCTAGCCATGTTAAATCGTATACGTATATGGAAAGTAAAATCTAGTGTTGGCCTCCAAATATACTTTCCTACCCTAGGATTTGAATCCTCAAACCCTAATTCTTCCACTCTTACATCATCATAAGCATCAAGAATTCCATGTATCATCAAGAATACAATAAATATATGATATTTTCCTATCCTTACATACCATAATAATAAAGATCCAAAAACATACAAGGTGTTAAATCTACTCTCCATGTCTTCTACTAGGGTAGAAACCTTAGTGTTACAACAAGAGACATAATAACCATCATTGGCAATGGTGTATTCTTCTCTAGGGTTTACATGTATAACACAAACCTTAGCCCTCACAAAAAAATCCTAACATCACACATGAGAAAGCTCTCCAAGAACATCTAAGACGTTTATCATCCCTTGTTTTCTCCTAAGGTTTCCACATAAACCTTAAGTCTCCAAGACAAGTACCATGAAGGGTACAAATGATGAATGAATATGAGATATGTATACTCCCTTATATATGCAAGTAGGTGAGGGAGGATAACATAAAATAAGGACAAGTTTCCCTACAAGTAACCAAAATTGAGAACCCACATGGAGCACTCTACAATCCAAGGACGTGCATGTCAAACTAGGGTTTTGTACAACCCCAAAAGTGAGATTCCCTCCAAGTCAATATCTTGGGATCAATTACCCTCCTCCAAGATGGTTTGGTATCCAATAGAGTGTTAGTCCTACACTCCCTCTTCAATGGTGTCTTGGTGTCCAAGTTCCCTTTTGTAATTTGTTGCTCTAATTGTGTGTCCAATGCCCTCTCATATACCCAATGCTACTCTGATATGTACCAATGTGGCATGTAAGCTCCCATTCTCCTCCTCAATATATGTGCTTGGGTCCATCACCAACCTCCATGAAGTATGCTTCTTAACCCTAGAATTCTCAAGTGTCCAAAATCCAATCTACATATCACATGGTTTGGAGCTCTAAGGGTTAAGTCCCCTTCTTCAAGTACCCAATGTTCTTCCTCCTAGGTTGTCACCTCCATTGATTGAGGAACCAACTTCCCCATTGTATGCACCTAATGGGTTAGTCAATATGTCGATCCAAATAACAACCTCACAAGTAAGGGTTCTCTTCCAGAACTCTAACCAAGGTCAAGAATCCACCCAAACTAAGCCATCAATGTGTCCATAAAGCATCATCAAAGGGCTAGGAGACAACACTCTCCTAGAAAGGTAAAAACACTTTTGGAGTAACCTAAATGATAACAAAATCATGCAGTTTGTAGATGGAGAAATTCAGCCATGGAGAGTGTTTTTTTAGGTGGTGTTATAGAATTTATACAAAACATAATGATTTGAGTTCTTATCCATGAGAGAACAATTTTTTTTGGCATAAACAAGAGTTTTCAAATAGTGGTTTTGAGATCATGGTCTTAGGAATAGATCCTTTTTTTTGGAAAGATAAACACAAATGGCATGTATGTAAAAAAAACAAGGATTTTTTTATTATATGTAAAAAAAACAAGGATTTTTTTATTAAAATTATTTTCATTTTATTAAAAATATGGCCAAATCTAATGCCAAATCTAAGGACATACTTCCCTAGATGATACCTCTGCGTCATGCTTTCTTAGAGAAGGATACCAACTATTTTGATTTAAATTATCATATAAGACAAGGACTATCTTAGGTTATCACAAATAGGAATAACAAATTTAAAACATTTTACCCTCGATTCCAGAGGGATGAACAAAATATAGAGAGAAGAACAAATACAGATCCATAGTCCAAGGTCAGAACACTTTCTTGGAGGTCAAAATTGTGCTTAAAACATGTTTTTGATTATCAAGACGGATATTGACTAGTTACCGTCCGATAAGCTCCAAACACATAGGTGAAGGAGAATATCTAGTAGCTTTTGATCCAAACAAATCCAATTTACTAAGAAATAGTCGAAGTAGTTTTATCAACAGAGAAAACAACATTAACTCACTGGATCACTACTTTTCGCCTGTATGTTTTTTTATCTTCTATTTATCATTTTGATTTGTGCTAGGAAAGCTATTTTTTCTTTGTTTCTTGATATTGAAGCTTTGATTCTATCTTTTTATTGTGCAAGTATATGTGTTCCATTACAGGAATGAATGATCTTGATCCTGTTAAATGGCCAAAATCACAGTGGCATAATATCCAGGTATTCATTGTTGGAAATATATGATTCATTTCCTATCAAATTTCTAAAGTAAGGGTTCCTGAAGCTGAGATGTTACTAAAAGTTTTAACTCTTCATGTATGAGGGTCTTTTCATCTTATTTAATGTGTTTTTGTTTATTTTCCAAGCAGGTTGGGTGGGATGAATCAAGTGCTGGTGAAAGGAATAATCGAGTTTCTATTTGGGATATTGAGCCTATTGCCACTCCATTTTTCATTTGTCCTCCACCCTTTTTCAAGCCCAAGCACCCATGGAATCTTGGAATGCTGGGTAAAATATATCCATCCACTTTAATCAATATTGAACTTTCTAGACAGAAAATTTGAGGCATTCTTGTATCATTTATAAAATCATTATCGTATGGTCGTTTTGTCAGTGATGTTATATGTTGTATATTAAAAAATTGTTGCAGTGTTTTTTGTTCCCTGTTTCCTTCAATGTACTTGTGTGTATCTAACTGAAAATGATATCATGTTGATTTGTTTGTCATATTTGTGCCATATGAGTTAGTATGTATAGTGTGCATTGTATTTAAGAAAACATGAAAATTTATTGTATGTTGTTTCTTTGATTCTTTTTTCTTCTGCTCATTTATCTAGTATTTGAAACTTGAGAGATTTAGGTGGCTCCCCATTGAAGTGATGATCCTCAACTAGTCCTACAAATAGGCCAAGGTTATGATGGTCCTCTTCCCAGATCCTATCCATGGTAAGAAATTCCTCTTCTAAGTCACCAACTGGGAAACTCCTTCATGACCTGAATACACATTGTTCAATACCATGAAGCACATGAGTTGGGTCTGCTTCTTTGCCATTATCTACCACTCCAATGTCTTTCTATGAAACTTGGGACAATTCTGGTAGTTTTAAAGTATGTAATTCTTCACAAATGGAAACATGGGTCTCAAAATCATTAGCCTAGACAACACCCATATCGAAAAAAAGGATTATCAAGCTCACCAATCTGTTCTTCATATTCTTCAAGGTCTTCCATCTGAAAAAAATCATGGTTTCCCATACTTATAGACTTCGCAGTTAATGGGAATTCCCTTACATTCTTGTCCTCAAAATAGAATTACTCAAGGATAATCAATAGGCACTCTCTTAAGGTCTTGTCTTAGTAAAAAATGGTCACAGAAGAACCTGGGCAAAAGATACGGCCAGTCTTCCCTCAAATCCATATAACCTGATACTGTAACACCCTAGTTTTGAACCCATGGTAACGAATTGCATATGATGTAATTAACGTTAATAATCCGTGGTGTGGAGCTCAAGGCAATGGCAACACCATGGATTTAGTGTTTTATGTTTTGGCAATTAAAATCGACGCGGACAGTTTATGTGCTATCCAGGCACAATATGTTTTGAGACATCATGTAACTATGCAATTAATAAAAATACCACAACTAGATATGTGTCGCAATGTTCAAGAGATGGGGGCATGATTTCACAAGGAATAAGGGGGGGGGTATTCAAACCTTTGATCCAATGGGGAAAATCCAAATGTCTAAGGGAGAACCCATAAAGTTTTCAACTACCCATTTTTTCTTTTGTGCCCAGTCATTTAGAAATTGGTTGAGGATGTTAATTCTTGTGATGGGAAGAGTATGGGAGTAAAATTCGAATTTGGGAAGCCACCCATTTTTGGAAAATGCGTTTTTGACTTCTTGGGCAAGTAAATGCTTGGAAATGCATTCCCAAGCCATTATTCACCCACCTCTTTCATTCCTTACCCATTCTCATGGAGGTTGGGATCTCTCACGCAGCTGAATCTTGTTGAGCTCTTCCCTTCACGTTTTTGTTGTTGTTTTCTCATTACTCGGCTGGGGAAAACCCATTTTTGGTTGCACAGCGAATGGTAGAAGAGATCCACGATTTTTTGGGTGTTTTAGAGGTCGTTTTTTCCCTTGTGAGAAAGTTGTGAGTTTCCCTCATCAATTGCTTCCATTTATTCTTTTTCCCATGGCCAGAAAATCCGTTTTTGTGTTGTTGTGTCAATGGCCAACAAAGATCCACGTTTTGGGTGTTTGATGAGGCCGGATTTTCTCTCAAAATTCCCATAGGTATTGTCTAAATTCAGATCCACATTTTGGGTGTTCAGGGAGGTCATTTTTTTCCCTTGTAATTCCCAAGAAAGTTTGCTGAAATCGTTTTTGGCTCCCATGGTGTTTTTCCCCATTTTACCAATCCATTTTTTGTAGAGGAACGTCTTTCCTTCATGCCCAACAATTGTATTTTGCTGTGAAGTGCATCTTGTTTTGGCTTGGCTGAGTAAGTCCAAGAAACCCATTTGTTAGATGGTATGACAGTGTTTGGGTGGTTTTTTTCTTGGCTGAGTAAGTCCAAGGAACCTGTTTTTCATTGGCTTGTTTCCTTAGCAGTCTGTGAAACCAAACTGTGTGTTGGCTTGACTGTGGATGTATGGTATTGTTGTGTGTAATTATATAGTTCCCTTATTCCTTGTGGGAATCATTCCCAACTTGGGGGTGGCAGTGCTTCTGAGAGATTGATGAGCACACTAGCCTATGGTTTGGTGAAATGTTGCAATGACATAGTTGGTTGCGAGACAAGATCCTTTCAAGATAAGTAACTCTTATGCATTTAATCTCTCCAACTGTAATTGTTTAATGAATTATGATGAACATTTTGAATTCTTAATGAATGTATTTTTCTTCCGTTGTATAATACATCTATGTATCTTTTTAATTCATTGCATTTTTATTATCATGTTCATGGGGCTAGATTGCCCGGATTTGATAGTCGTGAAGTCGTGTTCTCTCTCGGGTAGAGGGATGGGGACGTTACAGTGTGGTATCATAGCACTAGTTGTAGAATTAGGCCTCAATGGGATAGGTTGAGTAGTTGATAGAGGAAGAATCACCCTCTGTGGTTGGCAGAAAAAGAAGCAGACAGCCAAAATTTTTCAAAGTGTTGGAATGTTGCCTGTGTCAGCTCATTTTCTCGAGTTGAACTGACACATGTCGGCTGAATTAGCTGAGTCAAGCTGATGAAAATCATTGCGCAGCATATCAGCTTGAAAGGCTGAATTGATCTGACACATTTTTATTGGGTTGGACGAGTTTCGTCAACAAGATTGCAGCAACCATGTCGGTTGCGTTGGCCGAGTTGAGCCGACGAAGGGGAAAGCCAGAAAAATTTCAAAATTTTTCTAAGTGTTTGCATGTCAGCTCAATTGGCCAAGTTCTGCCAATATGTGTCGGCTGAAATTTTTGAGTGGCATTGATGGCATCGGTGTGAAAGGATGAATGGAGCCAAGGAGAAGAGGAAGAAGATAAATTTTTTTCTTTTTTTTCAATAAATTTATGTGTTTAAACATCGGATGAATCCGGTGAGTTTTGACGATACGTCAGCTAAGTTGGCTGAGTGTCACTAGCGAAATCACATAGATACGTCGATTGTGTTGGTTGAAATTCACTGACACAGATCGGGTGTAAAAGGCGATTTTCACTGATGTGTGTCGAATGGAAACGTTAATTCTTGTCGATGTGTGTCGGGTGGAAAATTCAAGTTCGTTGATGAAATAAGGAAGAAATTTTTGCCAATGAAAGAAGGAAGACAATTTTTCAAAAATTTTGTAATTGCCGAAAATCCCATATCGGCAAGAAAAGATGAGTTTTGTCGATACGTTTCGGGTGAACTCGGTGAGTTTTTTCAACACGTCGGAAAATTTTGGTGAATTTTACCGATTAGAAGAAAACGACAAGTTTGTCGATGTATCGGAAGCAAAGTCGGATTTTTTTCGACACGTCGAGAGAAAAGGAAAAGTTTTGCCGACACGTCGGGAGCAAAGGTGTAGTTTTGCCGATCGGAAGGAAATGACGAGTTTTGCTGACACGTCAGAAGGAAAAGGTGAGTTGAACCGACATGTCAGAACACTTTGGTGAGTTTTTCAATTGGGTGGAAAAGCTGAGTTGCTCTTAAACAGAGAATTTTAGGAAGTTTTTCAGTGGGATTGCAAGGGCCAGAAAGATGAAAAATGGCAATGAAGTTATGTGCCAGATTGCGTGAAATCGAAATATTTACACAAAAAAATGACACTTCCCCCTTGACCCCCGTCGTCCCCCCAAGACAGTCGTTGCTTGTGAAAATAAAAGTATATTCTTGGACAAGTTGTCAATATATATGGTTTTTCCAAATGAAATCAAGTAATTATAAAATTCTTAGAATGTTATAAGTTTATAGTTTAACAATGGTGTTCCTGAACACTTTTTTTAGAGTCATAGTGCAGGTTGAGAAGTTGGCCTTGGTCCGACCAAGAATATCATTGCTAAGAATATTTACATCATGAGTGATGCACAGGATCCCTACGAGCTCGAGGAATATGCTATGGGGGAATATGTTTAGGTCAAGGATGAAAAAACAGAATTTGATGGGAAGAGGAATCAAGGGACTCCCCCAAATATTGCAGCTACCATAAAGAGGTTGAGGATGGAGTTGCAGGGTTGCAGAAAGGAGAATGAAAGAATGACCAAGGATTTGGAAGTGCAAAATCATTTGTCTGCAGCCATGCTATAGAGTTTGACAGACCTCCAAAGGAATATAAACTCTAGGCATCAGACAAAAAATACCGAAGGGAGTAGGAGAAATTCCCTCAAGAATAATGTGAACCTTGACCAAAATAAGAAAGGTTTCAAACCTTCTCACTCCTGAAATCAGCAAATGCAGTCATCACAAGATATGACTAAGCCATCCAGAATGATGGAAGACAAGCCAAGGAAACCACTCCAATGTTGGAAATGTGGAGGAAACCATTTGTGTAGGAACTGTCTGCATCAGGATGGGAATGTGAGGCAAGTTCACAACATCCAAGGATATGAAGCTGAAATTGGGACGATTGACCATAGAGGACTATGAAAACGAGTTCTTGAAACTGTTGAGGTATCCCAGATACATCAGAAAGGATAAAGTGAAAGTTGAGCATCTTCTGAGTAGGCTAGCTCAAGCTTACAAAGGCAGGATTAAGCTTGATAAACCTAGAAATCTAGAAGAGGCTATCAAGAAAACTAAGTCTTGTTATGATCAGAACACAGGTTTTGAGACTAAATTGCATGTACATTTTCATTGTGTGAATGAAAAAAATCATTTTCGGCATAATCTCTGTGTAAATTCAATTCTGTCTGAATGTGTGATTTCATGAATTGAATCCTCTATTAATGATTGATAATCCTGTATGTGAATCAAGGTTTCTGGGAGGGAGAGAAACAGAGATCGAATGATCGATTATCTGATCAATTGAATGAGAGTTAGATTAATAATCCATTGAGTATTTCATGAATGAATTATGTTCAGAATAACCTTTTTTTAGGTTTCTAGATCAACGATCGATCACTGCAAGGATCGATGGTAAGCAATGCATAAGTTCGTGCCTATGTAGGTAGTTGAGATCATGACAGGAATAATTCCACTGTTGAATATGGGATTCACATGGTTGGAGTTACAGCCGAGGTAACCCAATAGCTCCAATATTAAATCATCTTGAACTCTCACAATGGTAGATTGCGTGGTGGAGATTTGAAGGACTGAAGATCTACGACCATAAGGAATTTCGCTGACTGAATAGCGAGAAGGATAAAAAGGAGAATCGTCCACAAAATTTGAAGGTAATCACCGTAAAAGATATCGAGATCAAAGAATGAGGTTGATCCCGAAGCAGATCAACAGCTGTGAGCTATTTTGCTCGGTGAAATAGCGCAAAGAAAGAAAGTCCCAATGAGCGCGATATTTGATGAAATCTGCCCTATTATATTGAGGTCCACCATTGACCTAGATCTAATGGACCTCCAACCATTTCGTTGGAAAATTAGTAAGTCGGTTAATTGCTGGATATGGGAGCGAGATATTTATGAAAATCCAGTTTATCGAAAGCTTGAAGTCAGCTCATGGAAAGAGCACTACCTAGGACATTGACCGAGTCATATAGATTAGCGGTTCTGTTAAATTTGGGACTAGAATAAAAAACATAAAGTATCAGTATGGCTAAAGACTGTCAAAAGAAGGGCCTGGAATCCGGTGCTACCATTTGGACTCATGGACATTATTCTTTTCATCCTTGATGACATTATTATTCATTCTGAGAGTGAGGAAAAGCACAAAACACATCTATGGATGGTATTGAAAGTGCTCAGGGAGCATGAATTGTATGCACATTGAGGAATGTGACAGATGTGAGATCATGTATGGATTTGCAAGATATTATACGAGGTCATTGAGGGGTACTCTGCAGGTGAATTTGGGTATGTATATAGGTGAAGAGTTCATCCAAGGAGTGCTTGGGACATTGATTCCTGAAGGTTGCAGATAGAATGAATTGGACAGGGAATTCTAAGTGGTACTCAGTGAATTTGAGGCAAGAATATGCCATGTGCAAAGGCCAGACATTATGAGGGAAAAACTCATGACTGAGAACATATTTGGAACTTCACATTGCAACCTAGAGTTGTCATTGAGCACCCAAGGAGGTGTTAGGCTATGGAGTGGGGCTAATGCTATATAGATAAGTATTTGGTTTACTTATCAAAATTTTGTTGTTTTTGATTTTCTATAAATATACATGATCATATGATGCAGTCGTAGTTTTGAAAATCTCGTTACAGATTACATCCTATAGGAATGAATCTAACATGATAATTCAATTCATTGTGGTGTTCAAAAAGGAAGCACCTAAGTTTGGTAAGAACCTATAGGAGGCACGAGCTCTTGATCAGAGCTGCCATTGAAGCACCCGAAGAGGTGCTAGACTCAAGAATGGAGTTGTCAGACCTCGGTTAAGAGGTATTTTCAGGTGATCTGAGGCTTGCAGAAATTGGCTACCTTTTAATGCACGCCCAGGTGTGGGTGGGGCAGGGTTGTAAGTTCCATGGTTGTATAAAGCAAAGTTGGATACCTGTGGAACCAAAAGAAGATACTTATGAAGATAAGTATTTGGTTCACTTGGAAACTTCTTATTGATTTAATGTCAATATACATGTGCATGTGATTCATCTATGCTTTTGGAAAATCTTGTGAATACTAACATGGGAATTTACTCATTGCTTAGGGATTGAGCATAGGTATTGCTGGTTTCCAAAGACATTGGAAATGTTCCAAGATGAGGAGAAGGATTCTCTAGGATTGCACATTCAATAACTTATTTGTAAAAGAAGGGGATAAGATTTGAATGGACACCTAGATGTGAAGAGAGCTTCCAGTAATGAAGAATCTTCTTATGAGTGCACCATGTGGTGTGCAATGATGTGTGAAATTAAGAACTTGGAAGAGTTCCAGATCATACCATTGCACATATAAAGGAGAAGTGGAAGCTCTACGGTCCTGATGAGGCCACGTGGGATCTCAAGGATGTCATGTGACTGGAACATCCATTTTTTCTTCAATTCTGCGGAGCACTGAGGGAGGTGCCAATGTAGCATTTTTGTTCAAATTTGTAAATCACTGAGGAAAGTGCTATTGAAGGGGGATGGGAATGTAACACCCCGGTTTTGACCCCATGGTATTGAATTGCATATTATGTAAATAACATTAATAAATAGTGGTGTGGATCTCAAGGAAAATGCCCCACCATGGATTTAGTGTATTATGTTTTGGCAATTAAAATTAATGCCAACGGTTTATGTTCTACCCAGGAACAATAATTTTTGAGACATCATGTAACTATTCAATTAAAAAAAATACCACAACCAGCTATGCGCCGCAACATTAAATATATGGGGGCATGATTTCACAAGAAATAGGGGGGGATATTCAAACATTTGAGCCAATGGGGAAAAGCCAAATCTCTAAGGGAGAACCCATAAAGTTGTCAACTACCCATTTTGTCTTTTGTGCCCAGTCATTTAGAAATTGGTTGGGGAAGTTGATGCATGGGATGGGAAGAGTAAATGGGAATTTGAGAAGCCACCCATTTTTGGAAAACACGTTTTTGACTTCTTGGGAAACTAAATGCTTGGAAATTCATTATCAATCCATTATTCACCTACCTCTTTCAATCCTCACCCATTCTCATGGAGTTTGGACTTTCTCACAGAGTTGAATCTTGCTGATCTCTTCCCTTCATGTTTTTGTTTTTTTTTCTCATTACCCAGCTGGGGAAAACCCATTTTTGGTTGCACAACAAATTGTAGAAGAGACCCATGATATTTTGGGTGTTTAAAGAGGTCGTTTTTTCCCCTCTGAACAAGCTCTGAGTTTCCTTCACGAATTGTTGTCATTTTTTCTTTTCCCCATGCCCAGAAAATATGTTTTCGTGTTGCTCTATCAATGGCCAACAAAGATCCACGTTTTGGGTTCTTTTTGAGGTTGTATTTGGTCTTGAAATTCCCATAGGTGTTGTATGAATTCAGATCCACGTTTTGGGTGTTCAGGGAGGTCGTTTTTTCCCCTGTAATGCCCAAGAATGTTTGTTGAAATCGTTTTTGGTTCCCAGGGTGTTTTTCCCCATTTTACCAATCTATTTTTGGTTGAGGAACGTCTTTCTTTCATGCCCAACAATTGTATTTTGCTATGAAGTGAACCCTTGTGTTGGCTTAGATGAGTAATTCCAAGAAACCCATATGTTAGATGGTATGACAATGTTTGGGTGGTTTTTTTTCTTGGTTGAGTAAGTCCAAGGAACCCGTGTGTCATTGGCTTATTTCAGTGGCAGTCTGTGAAACCCAACTATGTGTTGGCTTGACTGTGGATGTATGGTCTTTCTATGTGTAAGTATGTATTTCCCTTATTCCTTGTGGGAATCATTCCCAACTCGGGGAAGGAAGTGCTGCTGAGATATTGATGAGCACACTGGCCTATGGTTGGGTGGAATGTTACAGCGAAATAGTTGGTTGCAGGACAAGCTCCTTTCAAGATAAGTATCTCTTTTGCATTTAATCTCTCCAACTGTAATTGTTTAATGAATTATGATGAACATGTTGAATGCTTGATGAATTTATTTTTCTTCCATTGTATAATACATCTGTGTATGTTTTTAATTCAATGCATTTTTATTATCATGTTCATGGGGATAGATTGCCCGGATTTGATAGTCGTGAAGTCACATTCTCTCTCTGGTAGAGGGGTGGGAATGTTACAGATACGGCTTTGGTTTACAATGGGGGGAATCCCTAATGATATGATTATGAACCTAGCAAGAAAAATAAGCATTCAATAGATGTAAATGACCGAGCATTTTTCTGTCAGACTCCATCCATTGGATTACCAAAAAGAACAATCTCTATCACTATTGATATGAAAGAGATTATTTGTTTATCTTCTCACCTATAATGTTCCAAGGATAGTGGCCAATGTATTCTTAACAAAATTACACCTAAAAATCCAAATAATCATTTATATATGGAGGTATAAAGGGACCCAATATTTAAGGTTTATGAGACTCATACAAATCCTAGCAACACAAGAAGAATAACGATATCTAGTGGCTCACGAACTCAATTTATTTTGACACATGCCATGTTAAGCATTCTTGTAGAGTAGAGAAATGATTTCTCACATAGATTTTATATAAACGAACCAATTCTAAATTATTAATTTAGAAACGAAGAAATTATTTAAATCTAACATAATTCAACAATATAATCCCTGATATTTTCCATGAGAACAATCTGATGTATGGTATTTCCATACTCTCAATTGAGTCCTTCGCTAACTCTTATAGAAAATAATTCTACAATTAAATTCCTCCAAATTTGTAATTCCTTTGTTGTGTGTCATTTGCATATAAAACTTGTCCCAATTATTATACTACTTACTGCAATTAAACATCAAGTTAAGAAGCCCTATTGCTCTAAAATTTTCCCTTTTTAAAGCACAAGTGAAATATTAGATTCTTGAATTTGATTTATTCCCTTATTTGTGTATTCATGCAACGGGTTTTTTTTAATGTGTTGCACTTTAAAACTCTTGTTTTTGTGCTATTTTCTCATTATGTTTCTTTGTAGAGGAAACTCAATTCCTTAGTATCATCAAGTTGATTTATTTAACTCATAATTTAAGTGACTCATCCAGATGAATTTTCTGTTTCTGTATTTGGTAAGGGATTTTAAAACACGAGACCTAGATTCAATCATGAGAAAAAACCAAAATCTAGATTATCAGTTAATTGACTATGAACAAATGTCTCTAGTCACTATATAGGGAGCATTTAGTTTCTTTGAAGTACAATTGTACCCCCTACATAGTCATGCAATTACATAATTACATAAGGATTTTGTAGATTGTACTTCCTCTCCTCAAGCTCTAAACAGTACGGATACTCCAAAAATTGTTAAATATTTTAGTCTTGTTGCCATGAATGTTATCAAATAAAATGACCATTTGTATACCCTTGTTGTGGGTTCGATGAAAAAAATGAAACAAAATGAGTAGGAACTGGAAATGCAGGAAATAAAAATGATAAATGAATAGAGATCAAAACTTTCCTACTAATTTATTCATTATATTAAAGACAAGGTTTGTATCCTATACTATATGGGTGAAAAATAATAGGATTAGGGTTTGAAGACAGATCTTCGATGCCATTTTAGATGGGTATGATCAGGAATCGATTAGTTTTAATGGGGTGAGAAGTTGAAAAACTGTTATTGATATCTTTTGGTAGAAGAGGGGTTGTTGTCGTAAGTAATATTGTGATAGCTTTAGAATGTAATTTTCATTATTCTATTTTGAGTATTAAAGAAATAGTATTCAATGTAAGCCTATACCATGGCTATGTTTTCCAATTTTTTCCCTATGTAAAGAAAGTGTCATCTGCAATATGGTTGTTTTTGTTATTATAACTAAATAGGGTGGTCATGTTTAGGACTCAATGATAACCAAATAATTCAATCTTATGATAACCAACGATAAAACATTTATAATGCTTGTGTCCTTTGTTTTATATGTGTTGGATTTGCTTATATAATGTATTGTTGATTTGTCTTTTCCACTCTTGCTTGGAGACAACTCAACATGTTTCGATGATTACAATTACTCTTTCATTGAATGAGCTTGATGTTACTACCACAAGGTAAGAATTTATATTGAAGTTGGTGTGCACTTGATTACATGGATTAATCTTGAAGTTCATTACTCTAGTTCATCCAAATTTAGGTTCAAGCTTATTTGATTTTAATTACATCGATTAGTATTGAATTTCATTGTTAATTAACTAATAATTTTATCATTTTGGTTTGTAAAATTTCTATAAATGTTGCTTCTTTCGGTGATGAAACTGAATACAATTTTCATTTCTATATTTGATGAGTTATAAATTATAGTGTTAGTACATCAGGTGATTAGATTCTCTTTTATGATGTCTTTTGTTTCCTTCAATTCCAGTTATCAAGCTCCGTAAACTAAATAGCTAGTGGTTGTTCGCATTGAAGAAGGTGTGATAATAATTTTTAGTACATAGAAATATACTTGAAATTATAATTCAATTGTAATATGAAAGCAACCAAATGCTAAGTTGTTTCATATTATATCTCATGTGGTAGGGGTAGAGGTCGCAGAAGATGAAGAGGATGGGGAAGAGTATGGGGAATATTAGGCATTCATCTGAAAATTTGTTAAGTTGAAACTTGAAAGTTTTTTATTAAGGTGCTTTCTCTTGAAGCCTAAAATTAGGAAACTTCCAACAAAGAAATAATTTTTTAATTTATGTTTGCTTGTGATAGAAAATGGTAATCCATATGATCGTGAAGGCTATAATGGATACTATAGTGGTGTGGGAATGGTGGGGACTAATACAATGGAGGGGGTGGTATGTTGGTTGGGTTTGTGCTTGTGGTAGATAGTGTGGGGTATTTCATGGGTGTGGAAGAGGAAAGGGAAGACCAAGTAGAAGAAGAGGAGGAGGGTAGGGGAGTAGCAACATATGAGGTTGTAGGCTAAGTTATAAATTCATGTATCAGGCTCATTTTTTTAACTTGGTTATTCACAATGTTGTTTTTGAAACATGCTTGATTGAAACCATGGGAAAATAAATATGAATACCCTACTCTGTTTTCTTTTTGCATTCTTCAATTTGGAAACTGGTTGACATTTATATTGTTCTTTGCAATATTTTGGAGGTGCAAAACTTCATAGCTATGACAACAAATTTAATGTTTTATGGTTGGTAATGTAAAAAAAATGAATGAAATACTTGAAGATAAGTTGAATCTTGAGCAGCTTCAATAGTATGCTATACTGGCTAGAGAGGCTGATTTTGACCAGTGACTATAAAATGTCCATGGAAAGATATCCAAGAGTGGACTAATTAGTGTAAAAGAAGGAGTTAAGGAGAGATCTAAAGGAAAATACAAAGAGGATACGAGACATGGTAAAAGAAAAGAAAATAATAGAGGGGATAAGTGGCCAAAAAAGAAGAAATCATGAACATGAGCATCTAATTTTCCAATGAGGTTGGAAGTGGGCTTATGAAATTCTAATATTGAACTTTGTATCATCTTAATGCATAATACACCAGTTTTCGTTTATTGAAGAATATCATAGCATATCAATTATGGTATTCTTTGTTTGTTGAAGAAGACTGGTGTTGAACTTAGGTTTCCCCTTTATTAATTCTTTGTCCTCAAAGAAATCATGGATAGTTTCATCTTCCATTGCAAAGAGTCTTATTGATTTTTTATTTGTTTTTGAATATTTGTGAGGCTTGATTGTAATAGAAGTGTGAGATTTGTGAATTTGTTTAGCGTATGATTTTGGCTTTGTGAACGATATAACTTGTATTTTTTCTTTTTCCATTTTAATTCTATAAATTGTTCATGGAGGTTAGAGACATATGTACCTAATTTCATTAAACATTCTAATGATAATACCATGACCATCCCATTTAAGATAATAACATCCATTTTGTAGGACCCCCTCTTCCAAATCAAAATGGAAAGGGTTATTTCTTTTTATTAATTTATAGTTGATCATCGGTTTTCCGACATCTAAGGAGTGGAAACTGTTGTTGGATATATTTCCAATTCGACAATGCTTCTACAGTTTCGAAATCTAGTGTTTGTCCTATATCTGACTCCTATCATTGACATTCGATGACCATTCCATACATCTGATGAAAATTTCATATTGGATGTTGCAAATTTGACGATAATCCACCGCAAATTCGACGATCATCCATCGCAAATTCGACACCAAATGGATGTAAGACTTCCCCGATNATCTGATGAAAATTTCATATTGGATGTTGCAAATTTGACGATAATCCACCGCAAATTCGACGATCATCCATCGCAAATTCGACACCAAATGGATGTAAGACTTCCCTGATTTAAGATGATATGCTGTCGATATTCCGACAATGTTCTGAATGGGGTCAAAAAACCGATGACTAGAACCGTAAAAAATTTGACAACGTATTGATGTAATTCTTCTCCAAATTAGGATGATACTCTATCGAAATGTTGACGGGGTTCAAAATGGTGTCGAATAATCGACGACAAAAAAAATGTTGTTGTCGAATAATAGACTCGTGTCTGTCGAATTTCAGACATTAAATTTGTCGGATTGCAGGCTAAAATTTTGTTGTGTAATACGAAAAATAGAGAAAATTCGACGCTAATTAAAAGGTTTCAAACTAATATTTTATACCTTAGAACATAACCAAGTAATATTCAAATTACTAAGAATCTGCTAGATAAAAAAAGAAAACATAATGAAAAGTTAAAATTACCAAGCACCCAACATGTTGAGACTCTAGAGCTAACAACATTACAATAGGAGAAGGATCCAATCTACCAAGAGATGATGGATTATAAAGGTAAAACTTTGAAATTACAAAATGGAAGCAAGACTAGGAGAAATAACAGTCTAATTTATTGTCAAAAATTGTATTTTTTAGTTTAAAACAGGTTACTAAAAAACTAGTGACAGAAAATATAGATAGTGAGCCTTCGACAATAAGTGAAAGCAAGTGAATGGGCCATGTACATAGGAATTAACTAAATCTATGTCACAAATTGATTTGAAGGATGAAGAGGTCAAGGGAATGAAAGAAGAAAATTAGAAGTTGAAAGACAATATCGATCATAATATTGAAGAGAAAAATAAAGCTCAAAGTGAACGAAAGTAGATGTAAAAGAAAAAAATGAGGTCAAAGCCAAGGTGACGAGTAAAATACCTATACAAGGGACCAAACATCTCATGTGGGATTCAATATCAAAATAAATTACTAAATTCGGGGCATATTTGAACTACAATGATGATAGAAATACTATAGAAAATACAACTCTTCAAAGATGCAAGGTTATGAATGAGAATTTGGGGAAAAGGCGTTTGCAGACAGCTTAGAATACAACAAATTTCCTAAATACATTGAATCAGATAGATATATAGATATTGGGAATCAAATATAGGACCATTATCATTATTTGGGCTAAGAAAATCATTGGCAAGAATCACCATGTTAAAAATGTGCAAAATAAAGTAGAATAAATACTCCAGCATGTTTAAGATTTTAAGATTTTATTCACAAATCTCTTTGAAAAATGGTCTTCCTTCTTTTTGGGATGAATATTAAAAGTTGATTCCTTAGGAAAAATAGCAGAGTTTACTAGTCCAGGGTCATATGGACCATTCAAAGTTTCAGGACTTAACAAAAGGGCTAACATGAAAGACCATAATTGAAAATTTAACCGATGTCTTTGAAATGCTTGATCAATTTCAGATAATTAAAGCATATCTACCACCTATGTCCTATACAACTTATTTGGAATTACAGGTTTTAATCAAAGAGACGGTGGTTCATGAGATTCCTTGTAATACCCCATTTTTTACCCCGTTTGCATTAAAAGATACATGATGTATATATTGTAATTTATCATGGTGTGGAGCTAAAGGAAAAATCCCCACCATCGATTTGGTTGTGTTATGTTTTGGCGATTGGGATCATTGCCGATGGTATATCGTGCTATCCGGTGTTGATGTAATTGTAACTTCGGAATGTATTCATCCATATATCTTATTTATTGCACCCCGATGTTTATTTCGGCATGTGTCTGTAATGTAATTGAGTCATGTCATACCCCGATGTTTATTCTAGGAAGTTTCTATAATATAAAAAAGTCATGTCAAGTCATTGTGGGTAACCCTCCTATTGGTCAAGGGTTAAAGTCCCCATAGTTGTGGGGCCCTAGGGTTATTAGACTATCCTAGAGATTTCGACCCTAGGTGAGTCATTGTAAGTCGGGGCAATAGTCCCCACCATTGTGTTAAGGATAAACCTCCTTGTTGGTCGGAGGAGCCAAAGTCCCCACAAGTTGTGGGGCACTAGGATTATTAGACACTCCTAGAGATGTCAACTCTAATAAGTAATTGTTAAGTGAGGCCGACATGTTAGTGGGTTTCAAGTGAATGAAAGAATATAAATAGAGAGTGGGCCTCTCTATTTATCATACACACACATTCACTCATTGGGGCACATGAGTGAGAGGAGAAGTTACTGGGACAAGAGAGAGACTACTGCTGTCGGGAGATCATCTTTATGTTTTCAGGTTTTACTTTTAGTGTTGATTCTATCTCTGAGGAAGTTGCGGGTTTTCTCCTTTATGGTTTCCTCGAGGAAAATTATTTGTGTCTCTCGTCTCTTGTGTTTATTGTTGTGCATGTTATTCTCTCAGTTAAAGATCCTAAGATCATAATGCTAGCTTGAATGATAAAAATCTAACATGGTATCAGAGCTAACCTGAGAATAAGACATTGTGCAGCTACAGAAGCTAGGGCTTCTTAATTTTTGGGTCTCTCTCCACAATCCATCAGCAAAAGTATGCTAAGCTAACTCTCAATTGAAGGGTGCATCTTTCTGTCGAAGCGAAATTCAATTCCGAGCATTTTCAGTTTTCGATGCAGGAAATTAGGGATTCTTACAGAAGAGGAATTTTTGAGTGAGCCCAGCATAGGATTTCTCTCCTCATAAAAATCAAAGTTTAGAGAGCTGGATCAAGTTTTTTGGTTGGGTGAAACTCTGGGAAAGTCAAACCCTAGTTTGACCACAAGCTAGAAAAACCCTAAATACTAAAACTGCTAAGTTTTGGTACATTCGCTATATCCTGATATTGGAAAAGGATCGGGAACTAAAAATTGTAGAGGCCGAAGATAAAATCCCGATGTACATTGTGTCCAAAATTCAGACTTGTATTCTCTATATTCTGAGATATATGATCCCTCCAAGTTAGGGTTCCATCCTCTTCCAGAATTCATCCATAAACAGGACACCTAGGGAGATTTGCTATATCGTGGGATACAAAGGTCCAAATGAAATTCCTGAAGATGTTCCAGAAAGGGAACGGACTTTAGTTATTTTGGTACAAGTTTCAAACTCAGAAGATGAACCAGTGACATGTGGTCGTCCGTACAACTTCATTGTTCTGAATAATCCTGTAACATGTCACCTTGGGAAAATGATCATAAGTCCCAATTGGTGAAACCAATTCTGATGAAACCTATGGTTTTGGATCAGGGACATGCGAGGATACCTCAATGAAAATTTTTGGACATAGATAAGTAGTAATTTCAGAGATACAATAGAAATAGTAACAGGAATTTCTGCAGAAGAAATTGGAAAACTAGGGATTCCTGTTCCGGGAGCTTCCCTCCAGTGTTTTCAGAAAAGGAGTACATTGGATAGCTCAAATTGAAGAGATATGTCTTTCTATCCAATCATATCTGAAAGATTCCAAGTTTTGAAAATTATGGTTTCTCTGACAAACCCTAGATCAGTCAGCTCCGGAACCAGGACGAACACCTCAAATCGGTAAGATCTAATCTTTTGCTATTTGCATTTGAGGTTCTCATTTCAAAGTGATCTATCACATCAGCTTGATGATAAGCTTGGTGAAGTTGACAAATTCCAAGCATGGAAGTATTTGATCTCTTTGAAGAAAATTAATTGGACACCTGCATGAGTAAAGAGGTTCCAGTTCCAGAGGGAGATAAGGCTAAAAGCCTTACACAAGAAGAACTTGGTCAAGGCCAAGAATATCATTATTGATTCAATCATGGATCAACTTGTACCACAAGTGTCTTCCCTAAAGAAACCGAAGATGTTTGATTCCTTGACCAAGCTATTTGAAGGGAAGAACATAATTCGGAATATGACCTTAAGAAACCAGTCGAAGAATGTGAAGATCCAGAATGCAGAGACCATACAATCATACTTTACAAAGGTCTCTCAAATCGAAGAACAGCTTGAAGTGGTAAAAGAAGAAGTGAAGAATGCAGAAGTGGTGATAGCCACCTTGAATGGTCTCCCAGGATCATGGGATTCATTCATTCGAGGAATGTGTGCCAGAAGGAAGTGATTACTTTCAGTAGACTCTGGGAATTAGAAGAAGCTCAACTAATAATAAGAGAAAAGAATATGGGAGCAACTGAAGATCAAGCTCTCACCATCCAAAGAAGACCCCTCAAGCGATGAGGAATATGAAGAACTCAACTCTTGAAGAACCTCTTATCCATCTTAGCATTTGGATAAGAAACGATGCTATTATGAATGAAGAAGACGATGAAACTGAAGGCTCAAGGAGTATACCCACAAAACAAATAAAGATAAGTATTCAATTGTCATTTCATGATATTGTTATGCATTTGTTTATATTCAGTTAATGTATTATGCATGATAGAATGTTTTCATTAATGACAGTATACTGCTAATATGCATGTGATGGGTAAGTAGCTCATGGTGCTATACAACTCTCCATTGCTACTTATCTAAAATGAAACCTCTTTGCTGACATATTGGATTAGTGCACAATCTCAATGTTGTCCTGGTAGAGATGGAAGGCATCTAGAAAAGTTTTTCTGAGATATGGATGAATGTTGTATTGGCTAAAGTAGTTGCATGATCATATATTTATGCATAAGAATTTGCCATTACTAATATTCCTTATAAAATGTATCCAACCATGCAAATGAATTTGACTTGTAGGAAAGATCGCATACATAATCGCCTACAAGCAAAGAAGGATGAGACTTGTTCCGAAGAACAAGTGACGACATTTCAAAATGAAAAATAATATGACAAATGCAGCGACATCATTGATGCAGACCCTTCCAAGAAGAAAGGGAAGACTAGTTGAAGAAGAATGATGTCTAGAAAGTAGTATCGATACATGAAGTAAAGTTCATAGTTCCATCATGTAGTAGATGGAAACATCGTGGGATACAAGGCAAGATACGTAGCATGAGGATTCTCACAAAAAGAAGGCATAGACTATGAAGAGACATTTGCAGGCAGTGGGAGTTGAGACACATGACAGGAAGAATCATGTGTGCAAATGAAAGAAGGCCTTGTATGAGTTCAGAAGACACCCATGGCATAACACATACATGAGGAGCTTGATGAAGATCTAAACCTTTGCTACAAGGTTGATAGAGAATGACAAGCTCACAGATGGGTGCGAGATGAGCTTTTGAAAAAGTTCAAGATAGAGGATCTTGGTATCCAGTGACCCTAGATGGATACATAGAATATTAGTAGCAGAGGAAGCTACTTGTCACTCCAGTATAGAATGTTTCTGTACAGAAGACAGAGGGAGTATGATGCTTCAGAGGGAGTGACTGCAGAAGATCCTGAGGTTCAACATGATACAACAGGATGGATAGATTACTGATGACTCTAGGATTTATTGAGAGTAAAGTGGATTCCAACCTTTGCTTCAAGGTTGAAGGTGGAAGACCAGTGATGCTCCTGTTATGTGTCGATGCACTATTTTCTCGGCATGGAGGTGTGGACAAGGGAAGTATGCAGTAGAGATCCTGAAGAGGTTCAGGATGATGGACTACAAGGCCATGACCACACCTATGGCATCGAACATGAAGCTATTGAGTGATGCTTCATCAGAGACGGTTGATGCTATGATGTATCATCGGATGATTGGGTCCTTGATGTACTTGAGACCAGATATTTGCTTTTTTGTGAACACATTGAGACATGTTCCCCTGATGGTTGCAAAGCATGCAAGGGTATAGTTGATTATGGGCTAAAGTATGAGGCAAATCAAAAGATTAACTTGGAAGGTTATGTTGATTTAGATTGGGTAGCCAGTGCACTTCAGGGTGTTGCTTCAGTATGGGATCATGTGTGATCTCTTGGTTTAGCAAGAAGCAATCCTGTGTGGCACTGAGTACAGCTGAAGCAGAGTATGTCGCAGCTTGTTCAACTAGTTGTGAGGAAATATGGCTGTGGAAGCTACTGTTTGATTTATTTGATCTCCAGATGCATGCTACTTGTATACATTGTGACAACCAGATTTGTGTGAAGTTGTCAGAGAATCCAGTGTTCCATGACAAGTCGAAGCATATCAAGATCAAGTATCACTATATCAGGGATATGGTGCAGAGGGGAGCAGTGAAGCTCCAATATGTTGTGACAGATGAACATATAGTTGATGTGTTGGAAAAGCCATTAGCTAGGGTGAAGTTCGAGTACTTTGGGGAGAATCTTGGTGTTCCCCAGATCGAGGTTTGTTCCAAGGGGAAATGATGAGACCTAGAGCAATTCTGACATGGTGAGAGGATTGGTTCTTTCCATGGTTAGATGTAAGGGCTGAGCCATTCTGTCATGGTGAGAGGATTGGTTCCTTCCATGTCAGATATGAGTTCTGATCCATTCTGATGTGACTGTAGGATTGGTTCCTACATGATCAGATATAAGTGTTGAATGCCATTCTTGGAATCGAGGCACCTGGTTGGTTACCAGAAATACTCAGTCTGGGACTGAGAGCCATTCTGACAAGTAGGTCAGATGTAAGGGCTGATCCATTCTGTCATGGTGAAAGGATTTGGTTCCTTCCATGTCAAATGTGAGTGTTGAGCCATTCTGATGTGACTATAGGATTGGTTCCTACATGATCAGAAGTAAGCACTGAATGCCATTCTGGGAATGGAGGCACCTGGTCAGATACCAGGTAGCTCAGTCTGGGACTGAGGGCCATTCTGATAAGACTGTAGGATTGGTTCCTACAAGATCATATGTGAGTGCACACATTTCTGATCATTGGTTGAACGGATGTAAGTGTAGAGCCCTTTTGGCATGAAGGATTGGTTCCTTGCATGGTCGAATATAAGAGTTGGGCCTTTCTGACATTGGTTGTCAGATGTAAGTGCAGAGCCTTTTGGAATGGAGGATTGGTTCCTCGCATGGCCAAGTGTAACTGATGGGCCTTTCCGATCATTGGTTGAACGGATGTGAGTGCTGGGCCTTTCTGACAGGGTTGTGGGAGGTGTTCCCACATGGTCAAATGTGAGTGCTGGGAGTTGCCTTTCGGATATGATTATAGGATTGGTTCCTACATTATGAGATATAAGTGCTGGGTGGGCCATTCTGACTTAGGGTCAGATATAAGTGTTAAAAAAGACCTACACAGAGGTTAGGCCTACAACCAACCTAAAAAAGGGCTGGCTCTGTAGAACTTCGTTTGACGAGAAGAATCAAGAGATAGCACCTGTGATGATGATCCAGTAGAGATGTTCCAGAACTAGAGATGATCCGGATCGAGTGATGATCTAGATCTAGTGATGATGATCCAGATCCAGTGATTATCTAGATCCAATGATGATGATCCAGATTCAGTGATGATCCAGATCCAGTGATGATGATCCAAATCCAGTGATGATCCAAATCCAATGATGATGATCTAGATCGAGTGATGATCTAGATCCGATGATAAAGATGACTTGAAGATGAAGATGACTTGAAGATGGAGATGACTTGAAGGTAAATACGATGAGGACTCGATGATGATCTAGATGATACAGAGAAGAAGACTTGTACTGATAAATTGTGTCGAGAGAATACCTTCCTAGTTAAGAGGGAGTGTTGATGTAATTGTAACTACGGAATGTATTCATCCGTATATCTTATGTATTGTACCCCAATGTTTATTCTGGGATGTGTCTATAATGTAATTGAGTCATGTCATACCCCGATGTTTATTCCGGGAATTTTCTATAATATAAACAAGTCATGTCATGTCATTGTGGGAAACCCTCCCATTGGTCAATGATTAAAGTCCCCATAGTTGTGGGGCCCTAGGGTTATTAGACTATCCTAGAGATGTCGACCCTAGGTGAGTCATTGTAAGTCGGGGCAATAGTCCCCACCATTGTGTTAAGGATAAACCTCCTTGTTGGTTGGAGGAGGAAAAGTCCCCACAAGTTGTGGGGCACTAGGGTTATTAGACACTCTTAGAGATGTCGGCTCTAATAAGTAATTGTTAAGTGAGGCCGACATGTTGGAGTGGGTTTCAAGTGAATGAAAGAATATAAATAGAGAGTGAGCCTCTCTATTTATCATACACATACATTCACTCATTGGAGCGCATGAGTGAGAGGAGAAGTTACTGGGACAAGAGAGAGACTACTGCTGTCAGGAGATCATCTTTATGTTTTCGGGTTTTACTTTTAGTGCTGATTCTATCTCTGAGGAAGTTGTGGGGTTTTCTCCTTTATGGTTTCCCCGAGGAAAATTCTTTGTGTCTCTTATCTCTTGTGTTTATTGTTGTGCATGTTATTCTCTCAGTTAAAGATCCTAAGATCATAATGCTAGCTTGAATGATAAAAATCTAACATCCAACACATTATAGTTTTGGCATCATGTAAATATGCACTTTAATTAAAATGAACCTACAACCAGCTACGAAGGTGCAACGATAATGAAAAGGGCATGATTTTCCTAAGGATAAGGAGTGGGAATTATCAAACCTTGAGCCTATGGGGAAAAAGCCATGTGTCAACCACCCATTTAAAACCTCTTTTGTTAGTTGGGGGCAGTTATTGCTGATGAGTGGTGGGTGGCAGTACTGTCAGTCCTTGCCCACATGCCCACTCCACCAGCAGACTCTCCATCTTCGCATGGGCAGGGAAGCAATGTACTCCATTCTCTCCATGACTGCATTGGGCATTCTCCCATTCTCCCCAAGCTTACTCATCTTCATGCACATGCTGGAAGTGGTTTTCCTCGTGTAGAGACACTATGTTTTCCTCACGCACCGGTTGGGATTCTCCATCGTTTTTCCTCACACAGAGAGCTGGGGGTGCCATTTTTGGGTCATTTTTATGATTCTTGTTGTGGGTGTGTATTTTCCTTACCGATTTGTGTTCTGTGTGTCTATTTCCCTCACACATGGGCTGAGAGTCTGATTTCTTCTTCCATTTCAGGTTGTGTAACTTTCCCGTGGCTTCATTGCTAAGACCAGGGCTATTGTTTTCCCCGCATTGTTCGGTATTATGGGTTCATTTACATTTGGGTTTGTTGTGGTTATTATGGAGTCATTTTGGCCACGATAGGTCCAATAACGACTCAGGGATTTATTTTCCCTGTCCAAGCTATGAATCGCTCATTTGGCTACATGTATGCAGTGGTTGGTCTTCGGACTATGTTGGAGTGGGGATGAGGGATTGATGGCCTGATAAACCTGGTGTGTTTGGGGAACCACATAGATAGAGCTAGAGGGTTGTCTTTCTTCTCCAGAACCCTAGGGTAGCACTAGAAGGGGAGGTCAGGGCCTGAGAGACTGTGTAGCAGAGAAGGGACTGATTTCCTAGTGTTGGGTGTGTGTGGGTGTCCTAGAAGTCAGGCTAGTTCTGGTGTAGGTGTCCTTAGCTCTTCAATGAGCTCACCAGCTTAGCATTCAGCTTTTCCCAGCTCCTTGATGGCCTAATAAACCCAACTGTGTCGGCTTGGATGATTTGTGTATCCTTGGCTATGTGTAAGCCTGCTTGTTCCTTATTCCTTGGGGAAATTATGCCCAGCTCAGGGGTGGCAGCTTTGTTGAGAGATTAAGGAGCACGTTGGCCTATGGTTGGGTGGAACGTTGCCGGACGAGTTCTTTATAAGATAAGTATTCTTGACTATTTCGTTTATGCAATCATATTTATTGTTAATGATTTATGATAAACATGTTGAATGCTGGAATGTATCGTCTGCTTCCGCTGTATGTTAAACAATTATGCATCTCTGCATGTTTTTACTTCCAAGCATTTCATTTAAGTTTTTATATGTATGTACATGTTCATGGGGCTAGATGCCTGGATATTTAGTGTATGGTAGCGTCTTCTTCGACATTCAGAGGATTGGGGACGTTACAGAGTGGTGTCAGAGCTAATGTTGCAGCATGGGCCTGAACGAACCATGAAGAATCAGCTAGCAGAGGAAGGTTTCCCTCTGCCTAGCAGAAATCAGAGGAAATCTGTGCATGACCAAAGAATTTTGAAAAATTCCTCTAAGTGTTGAGATCATCAGATCATCGAAGGAGTTAGTCTCAAGCCCCACTGATGCATCGGATCACCTAAGCGGAAGGCCACCCGACGGGAACCATGGAATAAATATTTAGGAAAATTTTTTAAATGTCCAGACTATCGGCCCGTCGGAAGAGTTAGTGGGAAGCTCCTCTGATGCAGCGGAATTTTTAGTCGAAATACCCTCTGATACAGGCCACCGGTGAACAACGAAAGAATTTTTTTTTCTAAGTGTGAAAACTGTCGGAGGCCTTCAGCTGAAGACTGCCGAAACGTCGGCCCCTTTAGCTGGAAGAACTTTCGATAGTGCCGACGGAAGAAAAGTTGAAGATGGAATCGAGGGTTTCGGCGGAGAACAAGTGAGTCGGAGCCGCAATGTTGGCGGAGATCACCTGAAGACAGCCGAAACGTTGGCTCATTTAGTTGAAGGAACACCTAATACAGACCAGCGGCGATGGCGATGGGAGGAAGAATAAACGGGGTGTCGGCAAAAAAGAGAAGAAATTGGAGCCGACAAAGTGGCTGGAAGAGGGAGCAGGCGCTGCAACGGTGACGAAAGGAAAAGGATGAAAGCGCCGACGTAGAGGAGAAAGCAGGAACTTCAGCCAAAAAAAAATTCTAAGTACCGAAAGCGTCAGAAAGCTTTATATGATCGAACCGTTGATGCGGCGGCAGAGGAATGAAGAAGATAAATTTTCCAAAAATTTTTTCTAANAACTTCAGCCAAAAAAAAATTCTAAGTACCGAAAGCGTCAGAAAGCTTTATATGATCGAACCGTTGATGCGGCGGCAGAGGAATGAAGAAGATAAATTTTCCGAAAATTTTTTCTAAGTATGGAAATCGTCGAAAAATTTTAGTTGTTTGAGGAGCTGAAACGTCGGTAGAGATCTCCGGAAGACCACTGAAATGTCGATGAAAATTACTTGATGGAGCATCCAATGCGGTGGAAAGCGTCGGTGAAAATTAGTTGAGTAAGTAGCCGACACGGCGGAGGCAAGCAGAGGAAGACAAAAAGAAAAAATTTTCCTAAGTGCAAAAAACATCGGGAAAAAGTTAGTTGTTTGGTCCGCCGATGCATCAAAAGGAGTTAGTTGTTTGGACCACCGAAGCATTAGAAATAGTTAGTTTTTTGGTCCGTCAATGCATCGGAAGGAGTTAGTTGTTTGGACCGTCGAAGCGTCAAAAGAAATTAGCTGTTTGGTTCACCGAGGCATCGAAAAGAGTTTAGTCGATCGGGCAACTGACGCGATGGCGGGAGAAAGAAGAAGTTTTTTCGAAGCGTTAAAAGCGTCGGAGAATTTTAGCAGATGGAGCAGCAGATGCAACGACGGACGAGCAAAGAAATTTTTCTGAAAAAAAATCTAAGTATGAAAACATCGGAAAACTTTAGATGATGGGGCTGCCGACACATCGAAAAATTTTAGTTGATGGGACCGTCGACATGTCGGAAAAAGTTAGTTGTTCGGACAGCCGACATGTCAAAAGCTAGAGGAAGATCGACCCGAAACGTTAGAAAACATTAGTTGTTTGGACCGTCGATGAGCGTCGAAAAAATTTAGCTGTTTGGACCGCCGAAACATCGAAATCTTAGTCAACTAAGGATCCGATATGTCGGAAAATTAGTTGGGAAGAGACCCGATTTGATGAAGGAAATTTTGAGTTTTTCAAGTGGGATTTCTTAGCGGATTTCAGCTGCTTCTCAGTGGGATTCTGAGCAGTTTCTAGTAGATTTTCAGGGCTGAAAAGGAAGAAATTCAAGGTGGCTGAAGTTGACATTTCAAACCAGAATACAGTTGTAAATTTGGTGAAAATTGTCATTTTAGAAGTGGTGTGATTTTCACACCCGAAGTCAGAATGGAGCATGTGGATAGACATTGGAAAGCTTATCCAGCAGGGAACAAGGGAGAATGACCAGAGTGGAATGTAGAGCAGAAAAGTACTAGTGATTGTTTGAAAAAAAAAATTTGTTGTTGTCAATATGGACAAATGCGATAATTGCATGCCTAGAGATAGCAAAGACCATGAAGTCGAACCAGCTATTATGCGGAATAGGAATTCCAGGAAAAGATGAGGGTTTTGAAAAGGAAAATCCCTTAAACCCTGTCTTGTTAAATATATTCGTATTTTATAAGCTTGTGTACATAGAAATTATGGCATGGGGATGCTGAAAATGCATGGGGATATGTTTGTGTGCATAGGATATTACATATTGGTAAAAATAGTGAGAATTATACATTTATAATGAATCACTAATGGTAAATATTGCATTGGTGTTGGCATTAGTGGAAAAACCAATGACAACATGAGCATGGTTGAATATGTTGTTGATGCTGATGAATGTGACCAGAAAACCTATGGAGAAAGGTATAAGGCAACAAATCCAGGATCAAAAGTTGGTGAGAGAATTCTGCAATCTCCTGCAAGAGACCAACTAAACTAGTAATGTCAAGGGTGTAAGTAGGATCCATGTAGGTAATGGTTTAATTATGACAATTGCATGGAGTGGTAAGGGCAAGAGGCCTCATACCATGTGGTTATTTAAAATTTATACTACACTCATATAGAAATATGTTGATATGAACTTAATAACCAGAACAAGTGAGGACTGGTGGTCTTGATTATAGTAATGCATCCTATATGAGGTAGTCATGGTTAGGCCATGGTATGTTTGAATGCATAGTATTCCTGAATCAATACAAGGTAGCATTGAGTGGATATGAATTAAGAGATTTTATAAATCTTGTAGTTATGCATTGAATGGATGCATATGAAAATCCTGAGTAAATGTTGTAGATATGCATACATAAGTATGGGTGCAAATGTTGTGATGCATCACATGAATGCATCAAGATAGTGCATGTGTTATTATGACTAACCAATGGCTGAAATGATGAATTGATGATAATTCTAGAACCATTTCAAGAGCTGTTATGAATGTAGGATAGTAAGTGCATGAAGGGGGTAGTCATGATCGATTGGCTGCCAAAAATTCTCTATATAAGGGCAAGGTGGTACAAATGATACGCTTGTGAAGTAAGGAGTATCTAAACATTTCATTTAAATTGCATAAATGATGTGACTATACCTTGAAATTTTAGTATGATAATGATTCGCGTGAAGTAAATGAGTTTTGGGTAATATTGATATGCTAACAGCTGGAAGTATTTGAATTATACAATTCTGAAAATGCTTCAGTGATTGTTGCAGCAATGAAAAAAGTTATATGCATCAAGACTTACCAAGCGTTTGGATGATTGAAGTTCAGGTTTCAAGTAGACTGTTCGAGGCATGGAAATGCAGGTAAGACCATGACAAAGGCCAAAATCTACCATGTGAAAGAGCCAAACCTCATGAGAAGAGTCTCATGGTTGTAAAAATAGTTTGTATGCAGAATGGGTTGTCAATTTGGACTTATAAATTTCAGATTTGAGAAATTGCTGACAACTACTAATCACTATTGGCTTGCATAGAATTGTGTCAGGAGGACGTGTTGTAAGTGGATGAATGAGGATCACCTCATTGCTAAGCAAATCAATTTCTGTAGTAAACAGAGTTGCAAATTCATATTGAATTTAATTACTAATGCCATTGCTTGGTTATGGAACAATCAAATTTGGATTGTATTAATAGATAATGATTGACTGTTTGGCTACTTGATGAATGTGCCAGGAGGACACATTGCAGGAATACCATGTGTGATGGCCTGCAGGAGCCAAACTTCATGGGGAAGTTTCCCCTATCTTGGAAATGGGTTTTAGGTGAAACTCCATTGGACACTTTGGAAATGTCCCATCTGCACTACATGTTTGGTAAGCAACATGAGTGAGATGGTATAGATTATGTCGGTAAGACATGTGTGGGATATGGAATGTAAAAAGGATTTGGGATGGAAAACCGAGGGACTGTCGACTCAGAGAAGGGAGCCCCCGTTCCTCCTTAATGAAGGAATACTGCATCAACAAATGGATAAGTGTTCTGTGACCCTAGCTAAGAATATGCATGTCTAATTGTTAAATTCAATATGCAGGGCATGTTTTTATTTTATTTCCATTATGACAGATTGCTTGAGTATGAATAGGGCCTACATGGCTCACATCGGAAAGGGGTGCACACTTTTCCGATGTCGAGTCATGAAAGGGTTTTCAATATTGACTACACCCTAGGGAGTGGACGCACTCCTGGTGTCTCAATACTTGATAGTGAATGATATGAAATATGATTACAGTTTTAGAGCAATAACGCTAATGAGTTTGCTTATATTGCTTGTGTTGGCAGGCTAAACAGATGCAGTTTGGTGTTGCACACTAAAGAGAAAGGGTTATTGTTGATATAAGTGTATGTTGGTATAAGTGTATTGTTGATATAAGTGTATGTATTATTGTTGATATAAGTGTATGTTGGTATAAGTGTATTGTTGGTATAAGTGTATGTTGGGTTGTTATATGCCTGAGGATCCATAATAGATCCTGGACCTGGAAATGGTCTTAGTAAAGTTTCAAGCCCTGTCATGAAGGTGTACTGGCTGGACATTAATTATTTGATGTTGTGGAGCAACCTACGTGCTGACCTAAGATCCAAGTCCATAGGAAATCCCAAGGCTTGCAGAGCGAACTAGGACCCTGTGGACTAGAGAGGAAATGCACAATACAGATAAGTATTGGATTATCTTGCAACTTCTTGCTTATGAATATACTTGTGTATATGGTTTGGTTATAATCTTCTAACTCTTGTTTAGAGACAAACCGATGAGAATAAACTAAACATGTGAATCTATTCAATGTTTGAATATAGGTATCGCTGGGAGCGAGGACTATGAGGGCATCCTAGGGGTGCATGTGGACATGTGACTGTCCTAAAGCACTCAAAATGTGCAGTAATGAAAAAGGCGCTAGTGAGACTGTGAAGGTCCTAGCAACCGACAGTTGTAGACAAACCATGTGGAGAGACTCCATGGTTGAGAGGTCTGGAATAGACCGGAGACACTAAGTGTCATGGCCAAGAAGGGTTGGTCTAGCATTCACGGTGAAGTGAAAGAGGCTAAGAGCATGAAAGCCACAGTGGTGGTGTGGGTTCCAGAATGGAACAAGACAAAGAGGGGAAAAACTCTTGCTGTTCTCTCTTTCCTTTTTTTATATACTTATGCATTGTGAAAATAGAAGATTGTTGAATGCATGTATGGCTGAAAATAGAATGTGTTTACTTGCTTAAAATAAATTGTGAATGCGGGAATAGTTAATTCCCTGCCCAAGAATGGACATGAATCAGCTCATGTGCCTATTGGGAAGGCATGAAAAGTACAAAAGTCTCCTTGATAAGACTTGGACTCCCATGCCAATTGGGAAATTAATTGATTGGTTTTAATGCCTATATTATGCTTGGTCTAACAAAATTACAATGTTGCATTTCACAGGTGAGAAAAGTGAAATCCAGTCATGCACATTGATCATGGCAGTAGACCAAAAGCTATTGGACTTGGCTGGAAGTCTCCTTCAAACAATTTCCAAGACCCAAGAAAATCTTGGAGAGATGCTTGAGATACAGAAAAGGCCGAATGAGATGAACCACCATATTTTGCAAGACTCTATTTGTTTGCAAAAGGAGATAAAAAGCCTTCTGGGAGAAATCCGTAAGGGAAAGAAAAGTGGATCAATGATGGGGAATTTGTCCAATTGGTCTGTTAAGAAACGTTCCAGGCATGAAGACTCAAAGGAAATTGAGAAGGTAAAGATGAAGCAGCCAACGAAATGTTGGAAATGCGGAGGACATCATTACCGTCAGGACTGCCCAACAAGGGAACATCAAGAGGTTAGCAGCCACAAAGTTCCTAGACTTGGGGATGAGCCGAAAGCTGAGAACCAGCAGGAGAAGCTCGTGGAATCCAAAGGGCTTGGTCCTGAAAGTTCAAAGTAAATAATTGAACATAGGACAGATCTGCAAAATTTTGAAACTTTGGATGTGTAAATTGTATATGTATTCCTATGTATTGGAACACTGAGGACGGTGTTATTCCAAGGGGGAGGGGATTGTAATACCTTGGTTTTGACCCTGTTTGCATTAAAATATACATGATGTATATATTGTAATTAATCGTGGTGTGGAGCTAAAGGAAAAAGCCCCACCATCGATTTGGTTGTGTTATGTTTCGGCGATTAGGATCATTGTCGATGGTATATTGTGCTATCCGGCACATTATAGTTTTGGCATCATGTAAATATGCACTTTAATTAAAATGAAACTACAACCAGCTACGAAGGTGCAACGATAATGAAAAGGGCATGATTTTCCTAAGGATAAGGAGGGGGAATTATCAAACCTTGAGCCTCTGGGGAAAAATCCATGTGTCAACCACCCATTTAAAACCTCTATTGTTAGTTGGGGGTAGTTATTGCTGAGGAGTGGTGGGTGGCAGGACTGTCAGTCCTTTCCCACACGCCCACTCCACCAGCAAACTCTCCATCTTCGGGTGGGAAGGGAAGCAACGTGTTCCATTCTCTCCACGACTACATTGGGCATTCTCCCATTCTTCCCAAGCTTTCTCATCTTCACGCACAGGCTGGAAGTGGCCGTCCTCACGCAGAGATGTTATTTTTTCCTCACGCATCGGTTGGGATTCTCCATCGTTTTTCCTCACATAGAGAGATGGGGGTGTCGTTTTTCGGTCATTTTTACGATTCCTATTGTGGGCGTGTATTTTCCTTACCGATTTGTGTTTTGTGTGTCTGTTTCCCTCACGTACAGACTGAGAGTCCGATTTCTTCTTACATTTCGGGTTGTGTAACTTTCCCATGGCTTCATTACTGAGACCAGGGCTGTTTTTTTCCCCACGTTGTTCGTTGTTGTGGGTTCATTTACATTTGGGTTTGTTGTGGTTATTATGGAGTCGTTTTGGCCACGATATGGCCAAGAATGAATCAGGGATCGATTTTCCCTGTCCAAGCTGTGAATCGCTCGTTTGGCTGCATGTATGCAGTGGTTGGTCTTCGAACTGTGTTGGAGTGGGGATGAGGGATTGATGGTTGAATAAACCTAGTGTGTTTGGGGAACCACACAGACAGAGCTAGAGGGTTGGCTTTCTTCTCCAAAACCCCGAGGTAGCACTAGAAGGGGAGGTCAGGGCCTGAGAGACTGTGTAGCAAAGAAGGGACTGATTTCCTAATGTTGGGTTTGTGTGGGTGTCCTAGAAGTTAGGCTAATTCTGGTGTAGGTGTCCTTAGCTCTTCAATGAGCTCGCCAACTTATCATTTAGGTTTTCCCAGCTCCTTGATGGCCTGGTAAACCCAACTATGTCAGCTTGGATGATTTGTGTATCCTTGGCTATGTGTAAGCCTACTTGTTCCTTATTCCTTGGGGAAATCATGCCCAGCTCAGGGGTGGCAGCGTTGCTGAGAGATTAAGGAGCACGTTGGCCTATGGTTGGGTGGAACATTGCAGCGATGTAGCTGGTTGTGGGACGAGTTCTTTATAAGATAAGTATTCTTGACTATTTCATTTCTGCAATCATATTTACTGTTAATGAATTATGATGAACATGTTGAATGCTAGAATAGTTTAAATAGTTTAACAGTAAATTAAACTATTTACTGTTAATTGTTTAACATACAGCGGAAGCAGACCATACATGGGGCTAGCTGCCTAGATGTTTAGTGTATGGTAGCATCTTCTTCACCGGTCAGAGGATCGGGGACATTACATTCCTTCCCGGGAACACTAGCTGGTCATGGAAAATTTTTGCAAAACCAAGTATAAGATTCACCCATGATGGACAGGTTTTATAGTTTGTATGGTAGTTGTCGTTTCCTTAGATATTTTGTTGATCAACACATAGCATCCTGAATTAAACTAATAATCTGCTAGATCGATGCATGATGGATATGAAAGACAATGAAGAAGTAACATAGCTCGATATAATTAGGTGTTTGTTTCCAAGAGTGTTATTTTTAGAAAATAGTTGGTTAGGGATCACTCTTGGATTGTTTTTGCATATATTTCACATTTTGCAATGTAATAGGGATTGGATTCTTAGAGAAAAAAAAGGTGTACAGTAATTCTAAGGTTTTGATATTAATAAAAGTTGTTGAGAGCAGAAGTTCATAATTGTTCAAAACAAATATACATGTGCCATTATTTTTTTCAAACCATAATCTTCTTATGTGAATATTTTTCATGTTCCACTCCATTTATGTTAAATATTCATGTTTGGATGAGAGTAAATGGGTTGGAATTTATCTTTTAGTCTAAAATTCATTATATTCAAACATTATTATTTGTTCCTCTAAAGTTAATGTAGATATCATCATGCTTTGATGCTCTGTATTAATGGGTTGTTTTCTTTAATTCTTCTATCATACTGCAACTACAAAATTTATACAAAAATGATGTCTTTCTTGCCTCTGTGATTGATTTATTCTACCACTAGTCTCTTATAGCTCAAAAATATTGATTTGTTAACTACATTCCCAATGGTTTTAATCCTTGATTCAACCACTTTACAAATTCCTACTGTTACCTAACACCTGGACATTGTTTTAGATACATGAATTGTTGTTAGAGTGACCTTGGAAGAATATTCATAAAAGGAAGGCCCCTTTGGATTGAAAAGGACAATTTTCAGTCCTAAAGATTGGTTTGAGGCTACCTTGACAGTTTTCATTCACAACCAAGGAGAATTTATGAGTGATAATAGTAGCTTCCTATATATTATGAGCAGTATTGTTACGATGGAAATCAACCTGTCGGTGACTCTCCCCATATCTCCAACCTCAAATAAGTTCACCTTTATTCTCTTCTGGTTTTCTTCAAGTAGTTCCTCTAGGATGATTTTCTCTCTGGGTAGGATCATCCTGTTGTGGCTTATTTTCACCATAAACATTGATGTGGTGAAATTATTTTATCTAGTTTCTATCAGTATCAGGTTTAAATCCCTTCTTCTTTTCTCATTCTTCAATATTTTCTTGTCCTGTAGGTTTTGTTGGTTTTCATTTCTATGTTGACTTTTCTCATAACATATCCCTTCCTTGTGGAAGGTGGGCCCCTAAATATTTAGGACAATAAAACTCTAATTTTTCTATGAATTGTCTAGGTAGACAACTCATGAATCATTGGATATTAACTTTTTCTTCCTTGATGTAAGGAACATAACGCAATAATTCAAGGAACTTACTAATTAAGTCTTCCTAAACAAGTACTTATTCTAATTAGACAAATCAACATGGAAGACTTACTAATTCAAGGAACATAATGCTTCCTTCTCCTTGATTTTCTCGACAGTTTTCACATCTTTCCACCAGATAGGTTCCTTGGTAGTTAGATTGTACATAACCAACCAAGCCTTCATATTCCTGTCAAAGTTATAAATCTAAGAGTACTTTTTCATTCCTAGTATCCAAGCCTCAAATTCCTAACCTATATTCACTATGCCATTGAATTTAGGAAGTTTGATATTTTTGAACTCCCCATGGCATTCACTGGTTATTTTATGTTTCCTCTTTTTCTTTGGAGTTGATTTTATTCTACTTCCATTATCTAAGTGATCTGAGATAATCTCCTTATTGTTAGTTGTTTTTCCATTCTCTTATGGAAAAAGGTTGGATTTGGGTTCCTTAATATGTGAACATTTTTCTCGTGTATCCCTCTTGCCTCCATTGCTGAAGATAAGAGAACATTGCACATTTTTTATGATCTAAGTGAGGTTCTCTATTAGTATAGCATTCATCTTGCGTTGTTCCTCCAAGGCCTTTACATTGTTATCCTTGAAGCTTTGTAGTTATTCCTAGGATTCTTATTGTTTTAAATATTATTTAAAGTGTTGTTGTTGTTGTTGTTCTATGGGATGAATTAAGCTAAACCCATACATTTTATTCAGGTGGGGGTCCTTCTCCCACCCCATCTTGACTAGGTGAACCACTAATTTTTTTTAGGTATTTATGACTTTTTGAGTTTCTAGTTTACTTTTCAAACTGTACTTTCTTCTGCCTAAAATTCAAACAGTTTTCCAGTTTATATGTCAAATTATATATGTAAGCATATAATTTCAGTGCGGTAGTTGAGTCCATAAGGTCCAAGTGTTGCAACCTTGGCTTTGATACCACTTTTTCATTTACCCATCCTACTTTGAATCTGTGTGTGTGTGTGTGTATTATTAACATTATTAGTTTATTGATTATTATTATTATTATTATTATTATTATTATTATTATTATTATTATTATTATACATCTTCCCTTTCATACGCCTGACAAACAGGTCTCCAGCTTGATCTTAGGGCTTCCAACTCCATTTCCATTTATGTGATTGGTTATAATCCTTCGTCGACACCAATACTTTTCATACAAGTAATCCTAGACGTTAGGTACCTATTTCACATCTTATCATAGTACCAAGGGCATAAGTCACCTAATTTACACATATACTTACCAGACTTATTCATTACTAGTGACAAGGTCAATACTTCATGATAATTATACCCCAGCCTATTACCCCTACTAGCCTAAGTATTTATTTTCATATGCTACATACTACTTATTATTATTATTATTATTATTATTAAGCTAGCCATGCTAGCTTATATTAATAATATACTTAACCATTAATTAATTAATTAATATATGTAACCCTTAACTACTTAATCTTACCCTAGATAAACAATGGTAGCCTATGCGCATGAGAGCATGTCATCCTTGCCAATCAAACGGCCATAAAGATATTTGAGCATCCATACTTATCCTCCATGTTGGCCCTCATGGGGGGAGTTTCCACTCTTGGTGTTGTCCAATATGGTAACATCCATCCCATGCCCTCCTATGGAGGTGGTGATTGGGTGTACATGTTAGGTAAACTACTATTTTTTTAAATCATGGGGAGAACCTTCCAAGGCCTCCATTATGGCCTTTTACCATCATTTTACTATACGGAATTAACAATAGCTCTCTTCCCAATTTCTTATAGGTTTTGTTCCTCACTCAATCCTTTTCCCATTTGTATAGGTGAATGCTAAGAACATTTCCAGGAGAAGGGGGGACCATGGCCATGCCCTCCCTTATTAGCTTAATCATTGTGCAGAGGTTGAGGGTCGAATTCACATGGGAGTGATGAATATTTTTGCATGGAGTCTACATCCTTCCCGTTCCCTTTCTCTCATGATCACAACCATATCCAACACTTGGTAGTGGATGCGATCCATGTTTACTTTACCCAATCATTATTACTTTTACACCGTAGAAAATAATGGTGATTTCATGTAGCACACAAAGTTCCCCTATATAAAGGGGCAATATACTCTTAGCATCTATACATAGGATTATTTACAAGTCTGCACATAAGCTTGCGTGCAAGTCTACACTTAATATTGTGTATTTTCTTCATGTTGTGGCTTGAACCTCCCTATGAATGGAGATATTAACCACTCCCATTACGATGTCGATTTTCTTATAGATTAATTGCTTGATAGTTGTTTGATTCTTGGGATGCATTTCCCTTTGATTGATCCAAGAGGAAGGATCTTGTTACTTAATTTGGATTCGCTCCCCAGCAACGCTTGGCCTCCATGAATTCTTGGAATTGGATCATGGGTTAATACTGTTATTTACATTATCATTTTTAATGGTTGGGTTTGATGCCCTACCATGGCTAGAAGGAATCTCCCCTACACATGCATATACTATTTCTTATTACTATTAGATATCTTGTTTGTTAATAGGCTTCAATGCCCTACCCCAAGTAGAAGCATATCCCCTCCCACATATGCATGTGATTACCTACAATTTTAGTAGTTCAATTTTATACATTAGGGGTATCCTAGAGGCTTCCCATCAATCTTACATATAGAGGCATAATAGGTATTCCCAATAGAACTTGTTTAGGATAAGTACATAATAAGTACATAGTTTATTTTCTTAACGAAGGCATCTTACACAAGAATCCCTTTTAATTAGCTTGGATTTCTTCCCTAAGCATTACAAGGGTTACATATCAGTCTCAACACTTAATAGATATTTGTTTTCGCATGCATTATTCCTTAGATATTTCATAGAGACTAATTTCTCTTCTATTACAACTATTAATTCTCATCTTTAACATTGATTACTAACCCCATTCTGCATGTCATGTGTAGGTATGATTGAGAGGGAATCCCATAGATCCCAAGTAAATAATGTATTTTATTCACCCTTAATGTATTCTTGATCTGTTTACATGATTCTGGTCCCAAGATGATGGGATCCCTTTGTGTAGGTCTTGGATGCTTCACCAAGAGCTTCTCACCATATCTCACTCCCAACAAATACTGGTTTTTCTTATGCAAGTCAGTGAATTGTCTATCCAAGCCATTCAGATTATTTCAATCATAATATTAATCATTATTATTTTTTACAAGTATATCATTAGTATCTTCAAGGACGATTAAGAACTATTAAAATATTATTGTTTGTTACAAGTCATGTGTCCCACTAGGGAGACCTTATTTATTTTACTAGAGTAATATTTTGCATCTTATTACTCTCAAATCTAGGATTAGATATTACATGTTGGGATTTTACCCTTTTTTATAAATCCTATTGGGGTTCTCTATTGGGTCCCAGTATTCTCATGATTCTCGAGTTCCCGGGGTGGGAACCCAGGCCTATATCATTCGGTCTAACGCGAGATGAGAATTTCCAATAGTTTACCTACCCTAAGGCAGTGCAGTGGGTTTGGAACAATAGGCATGTAATATAGACTAGATATTCTGCATGCACTTTACAGTTTATTTATCCTTTTGTTATCTTTATCAAAT
>LPNX011021775.1:350970-444692 GCA_001517045.1 Pseudotsuga menziesii | reverse complement strand
CTGGGATGATGGTAATTAATGCTCCATTGATGTCAATTAAACTTAGGATAGTGGTTTAACTAGGCCAATTTGACCGAAAGAGTGTGTATGATGGTAAATGTCTCTAACATTTGGTCTGCAGGAAGATTATGTGGCCCAATTCCACGTCTAAGTACTTGCAATATTATTTCATTCTATTCAATTATGTTTATTGTAGAATTTTTGTCCCACTGCCACAGTTAGGATTACAATCTCAACAACTATTAATAATTAGATGCACTAGACCTTGTTGTCCAATGCAAAGTTTAGGAGTAGTCACATTATTAATACAGATGTAGTAGATTTTGTTTCCCAATGTAGTAGGAGGGATAACCATATAATCTAATACATGTGTACTATATTATGCTTCTCAATGCAGCAGTTAGGTTAACCATCTAGGATAACATATTTACAGTACTAATCGGATAACAACATAGTTCAACTAGAGGTATTTACATTCTTCTTTCTAGCATATTAGATACATATATCATAGAGTATTATAGTTTTTTTCTTGTTATTATTTCAATCATACTATACATAGGATCATATCACATCTCCAGATCCGTTATACCATCACATTACTTAGATTCATCACATAAAAAATAGGTAGATAGAACATGCATAACAATACAACATTAGCATAAACACATATTATCAAGTTATAATCCATCATGGGTAAAAGCATGGTAATGTGTCTCAATTTTTCCCCTTTTGTGGCGATGAACTTTTATAAAAGATAATGAACTAAATATCTACAAATACATTAACAATTAGATAATGGTGTAATGAAACAAAAGTTTTCATTTTGAATGAGCTTTTATATGGTATTTTTCTCAGATTAAAAAAAATGTTTTTATCTTATTTATTTCATTTTCTTTAAATGTCATTTATTATTATTATTTAAGCACCTCATAAGTAGTCATGAAACTGCGACCCCCATATCTATCTTCTTTTATTTTTTTAATTCCATTTTTTTTAACATGTTTTTTAAAGATACTTTTAAGATTGTTGTACATTTTTTTAAATTTTATTTTATGGTATATTTTAATTATTATTAAATGATTAATATAAATAATAATTTGTATGTGTATGTTAAAGCGCGACCAAAAAAACTATTATTTTAAAACTTCAAAATCAATATTTTTTTATATGAATATGAAAATACTATACAAGTGATTATTAAAATTATTTTTTAAATTTTTTAAATACATCTTTTAAAATTTTAAACATTTTTTTGAATACATTTATCTTGTGGCAAAGTGAGACGCATTACCATGCTTTTACCCTCATATCTAATCAAGGATGCATGCATATTATCAGTTCATCATCAACACTGCATTTCTAGATTTGACACTAGATAATCTATCAAATTTATACAATAGAGGCAATCATAACAATTCATAAGATCAGTCGATAAATATAGATTAAGAATTTAGAACTATAAATATCTAGGTCCATGAACTCGTATGTTCTAGGTAATGCTAATCTATCTACAATTGTTGTGGGGATTTCCTCGATCCACCCAACCGTAGATCTGTAGGAAACTCTAGTCTTAGTTTCCCCACAATCACCCCCAACCTGACTCCTGTCTCTCTAGGGATATATTTTAGGAATGCTTTATTGTTTATATTTCCCTTATGTTTAGCATATTTTCTCTTCCTCTTAGGGCCTAGGATCATCCAATCACTTTCCAATGTCCATGGTTAATCTATGCAACCCCACTAGCATACAACTAGCCAGTACTCCAACCTATATATCCACTACTTGTGTCAACCAACACCCAATACCCTCACTCTATATAGAAAATATTGTTGTTGTTAGTACCAGGTAGTTTCCTACCGACTAGTACACAACACATTTTTGCTTACACACTCTATGTCCATAGATATTTTCAACCATGACTAGACTTAGTTTTGGTAATTTGCAAGCAGATACCACTGGCTAGCTCTTTCCCTTTCTATTCATTTCAACATTCTTTATTTTAGAGTTTCTCTCTCTCTCTCTCTCTCTCTCTCTCTCTCTCTCTCTCTCTCACACACACACACACGCTTCTATTTTTAGATTGTATTTCTCTCATTTCTTACACGAAGAGAATTATCCCCCCAACATTATTTTCTCTTTTATTTTATAGAATATGATCTTACTATTATTAGTTCATCCATTTTGTGATTCCACCTAGGTGGGAGTTGCAATTTTTAGAACAGTCTTTTGATTTCCTTTTTTATTACCTTCTTATTCCTTCATTTAATTTCTATTTTTACTTTATTTTCAGTTTAATTCCTCTTTGAATTCAACTTATTTAACTTTCTTTGTTTACCTTAATTATTTCCCGAGGGAGATCAGGACCCCTCATTCATCAGTTATCCCCCACATCACAAGCATGTATTTTACATAATTAAATAAATAGATTAAAAATATAACAATGTCAAATACATTGTTTCATTGTTTTCAATACTTATCCACATACAGGGGTTGGAAAACCGAGATATTACAATATCGGTTGTATATATTGTACATTTGTGGAGAGATTCAACATAGATGTGATGGTGTGATGCTAAGTTGTTGGTGATATTGTGCATGTGTACTTTCGACATTATATTTGAGAGTGAATCATTCATGTTGTATTCTTGATATATGTACTCTTGTTTTGAAACATTTGGATTTGAAGAAGATCATAGAAGAACTACTTTGGACATAGGTTAAAAAATTATGGTGATGGAATCAGTGATTGATTCCAATCTTGTAGTAGATGGGACTAATGATGAGTTCGAATGCCATGGTTACTGTATTCTCTTTGGTGGATGGAGTTTATTGTGATAATACTCTTGTTTTAGGGTTCTCCTAGTATAGGGAGGTGACCTTGTTTAAGTTATCCCTTTAGTTGTTGGAGGTTTTGAGGTGCACGAGAGGGATTCTCAATCTTGAAATTTGATGTTGATCCTTTATGGATTGTTGGTACTCTTACCATGATCTTGTATTTTAGGATTGATGAGTAGATAGGTATGCATATTTTATCTTGTTCTTTTGATATAACTATTCCACTTATATTGGTCTGTCGAAGATGTGATTACCTTTGAAGGATATCATGATCAATAGTTCTTGATCCGGTGCTAAGAGATTGTGGTTTGTAATGATGAATTTAGGGATGTTCAATTTTTGGCTTCCTTGCTCTTAAGTGATTTTAGAGTTCATCTAGAAGAAATTGTCCATGGTAATGTTCATTTGGTTTCACAAAGGCTCATTGTTCTTTTGGATGCTATAGTAAAGCAAAAGGAGTAACCTCATTGGTGGAGTAAACCAAGTTTCTCTATTGTATTATCCTTGAATGTTCACCATCATGACCCAATTCGTAGATTAGTTGGTTGATTTTTGGAGAGAAACACACATTTGTGAGAAATTATTGCTTGAATGATAAGGTCTACGACCCTATACTTGTGGCTAAGAATCTAGCAGAGTAGATACGATGTTCTATAATGATGGAGGAGTATTCCTTCAAATTTGTGGAGGCACAAAAGTTACAAACTATAGAATTAGAGGGAGTCGATTGGTGTTACAAAAAAAAATTCTCATAAAGAGGGAGTGTTAGATTTTGGAGATACTCCAAAATTGTTTTCACATAGCTCTAGTCCCTTGGAAATTATTCATGGAAAAATGGATCGTTCAGTGTGGATGGATGCTTGACCTTGGTTAGTGTGTGAGCATATCACCCTTACCTAGGAGATTCTTACCTTGATTAACATGATGACTAACCAATTGGGTGCACATAATGGGGGAGTCTATTTCTCGATTAGGGGAGGTACGAATATAGGCGGAGTGTTATGCACTTAGAGGAGGGAACTTATCCCAAGGAGCTCAAAACCATGTGATATACACCTTGTAGGTTGGGAATTGGAATTGAGAATGTGTGGGTTGAGGGACATACTTTATGGAGGTTGGTTCTGGAATTGTACACATATTTTGAGGAGGGTCATTAGAAATTAGTGACCAAAATGGAACACATGAGAGAAGCATTAGGTACATAAGAGGACATGTGGCACGTAGTGAAGGAAGGAATGCATTGCATGAGGACACTTAGATACCATCATGGAAGAGGAGCATTGGACTAATAGCTTGTTGGAGAGAACTCCATCCTAGAGGAGGGGAATAAATCCCTAGTAGATTCATGCTTGGAAGGAATTTTATCATGTGGGTTGGATAAACCAAAATATGATGTGTGTTGGTTACTTTTATGGACATGTGTCATTTCATGTTAACCTCCCTTAGGGTTGTTGTGTGTGTGTGTAGGGAGAAGAGATCTTTATCATATAATTGTGATCATAGTAATCTATATTTATATTTTTCTTGGATGCCTCTTGTACGGAGAAAGCCATTAGGTTTCATGAGGAAACCCTATGAAAAGATAATGAGAGAAAGACAGACACATTGGACTCTCTTGCAGAGATTTCTCTAGTGAGATGAAATTGTTTACTCTTGTGAGATGCTAGCATTTATGTTATGCATATAAAACCCAGAGAAAAACATGTTATTGGAGATGAATATGGTTCTTGTGGATCTTATTGTAGTGCTCGAGTTTCTACTCTAGTAGAATACATGGAGAGTAGAGATAATTCCTTGCATGATTGTGGGGCCTTGTTATTATGGAATGCAGAGGATATAGAAGAGCCTATCTTGGTAATTTTTTAGAATGGTGTGATGAAGATCAGTCAGGTAAGATACCTACACTTTATATATGTAATTATGCTTTTCAATTTGATGAGTAATCAATATGTGGCCCTCGACATGTGCATCGTAAGTAACGATCATCAATCAAATCAAGGTATGAACTGCATCTCCGGTAAGTGTTCCGAGGTGCAAAAGAAGATTTGGTTATTATATTATTGGTGTTCCTTTTAAGTCTTGGAGCTTATGTTGATGCAACAATTCAAGACCTAGATTTTTTGTTGATTCAAGTATTTAAGACCTGGAGTTTTCTAGAGGTGTATTTCCATGTACGTGTGTGATGCAACATGGCCAAGGTTTATAAACCCTTAGAAAAACAAGAGCACTAGTATGGAGATAGTTTGTGATACGAAATTGGTATATGTGTTAGAGGATGTTGCTTTTGATGATAGCATGTTCATGAGAACCCTTGGTGGAGTGACCAATTTTGGTTGAGAGTGATTCTTATTTAAGGGGAGTTGGTGGCTACAATTTCATTATAATTTCCCTAGGTGGGGTTTGAAGACCTTGACTTGTGCCAGATTTGTGATGAAGTGACGATATGTACTTGTACTTCATCTTTTGTATATATATGAAGTTTTCATCTATCCACATTTTCCATACTTCTAGATTTGATTTTCAACTTATGTCATCTTCATGATCAAGTATATTTCAAAGCTTGTTGTTCATATTGATTTGACATTTCATATTGTTGACTTGGTTAAGTGATTTAAAACATATATAGAATATAAAGGTGAATAATTATTGTTATTATACTATGTTGTAATAAGAAAAATCAGATATGTTATATTCCTTAAAAAGAGTTCCCTAATATTGAACATTCCCAAGGATTAGATCTAGGAAACCTCAAGGTTGAGGTGAAATTTCAAAAGTTACATTAATTTCCTTCTTCTTGAAATTTCTACATGGTATCATAGATTATTGGACTAAGATTGTATTCTTGTTAATTTGAACGCCAGATATCTCAATTGTTGAAGATGAGAATGGTTGTTGGGTAGTGAAACCTTAGTTCTTTTGAGATGGTCATTTACATCTCTAAACAGTTTGATGGATTGAAATTCTAGTTACTCTTATGATTAGAGTGTGTTTTAACTTGTAATAGGTGGTATATCAACTTCATTGATCGTTGGAATATTATTATTTTCTACATGTGTGATGCCCAAGAGGACTTGTGATAGGCAATTGATTTCTTTTAGTGGATGCCAATGTTTTCCCATGTATGATAGGTGGTAGATCTACTTGATTGTTGGTTGGTATTGATTTGTTTTAGAAAATGAGATTCCCAAGAATAATTACGATAGGTGGTTGATTGGTTCCAGTGGATACCAATGTGTTCTACTTCATTTATGGATGACATGGATTTTTTTAGTAGGTGTGATTCCAAGGAGGACCTTGTATAAGTGTTTTATTTGTTCTCGTAGATGCATGTGTTTTGACTTGTGATAGGTGGAGGATATTCTTCATCATTGATGGTGGGCATGTGATCTATGTTTCACTGGGTGTGATTCCTAGGAGGAATTATGATGAATCATTGAATCACTCTAGTAGATGTTATTGGTTGGATGGAACTCTTAGTGTTATCCATATGAGATACTATTTATTGTGCATATTGTACATTCGTAGAGAGATTGATAATGGATCTGATAGATAGTGTGATGCTAAGCTATTTGTGATCTTGTGCATTTGTGATTTGTACATGATCATTGGGATTGTCTTGGAGTGTTTGACATTGAAGAGGGTTGTGGAAGACATAACTTAGAGATGGGTTCAAAACCTATGGAACCAAAATAAAATATAATCCTAAGCTTTTCGCTAATGGTAGTGATGAGTACTAATGATAGTATTGTTGGATTCTCTTAAGTGGAGAGAGTTGACTATGATGATACCCTTGCTTTAAGATTCTCTAGTAAGAGGGAGGTGACCTTTTTCAAGTTGTTGTTTCAATTGTATGAGGTTCTGAGGTGCATGTGATGGATTCTCAAGCCTACAATTTGATGATGATCCTTTATGGTTCATTGTTACTCTTACCACAAGCTTGTATTTCAAGATTGTTTGAGTTGAGATGAATGCTTATATTATCTTATGCATTTGACGAATTTGGTTCACACATATTAGTCATGTTGGAGGCGTTATTATATTTGTAAGATATATTGATTAACTCTTGATGTGGTGTCAAAATATTTTGTCTTAAGATGAATAATTTAAGGATGCTAGAGTCATGATAGGTTATTATGCAAATTTTAACCAGAAGGAATGGTTCAAGGTTATGCTCCTTTATTGTTAGATGGTCATTGTTCTTTTGGAGACGTTAGGAAAGGGGAAGAGGGAGTATCTTTGTTGGTGGTGTAACTAAGTTGTTTTTTTATGTTCTCCTTGCATGTTCAAGTTGTATATTGCTTGGAAATATATATGCTTGTGTGAGAAATGAATACTTGGATGTTTAGGTGTGCAGACATGTACTTGTTGGTAAGACTCTTACAAAGTAGTTATATGTTCTATAATGGTGTAGTTTTATTCTTTAATATTTGTGGAGGTACCAAAGTTTCACATGTAGATTCAGAGGGAGATGATTGGTATTACAAAAGAGACTTTTCACGTAAAAAGGGAGTGTTAGATTTTTGGTTACTCGAAAAATGTTTTAAGCTAAACCTACTTCCTTGGTGATGCTGCATGGACACATGAATGGATCAAATTCAATGATGTTTTACCTTGGTTAGAGTGATAACATGACACCCTTATCTAGGAAATTTTTACCCTAATGAGAATGATGGCTAACACATTGTGTGCAAACAATGGGGAAATTGATTTCTCAATTAGGGGAAGTACCTACCTAGGAAGATGAGCACTAGGCACTTCAAGGGAACTTATCCATAAGAGCTTGGGACCATGTAATATATACTTTGGATATTGTCCACTTGAATTAAGTAAACTTGAGTCAAGGGGTATACTTCATAAGGATTGGTTGTGTACCCAAGAAATAAGTTGAGGAGAATTGTAGCTTAGTGGCCACAATGGAATGCATGAGAGGAGCATTGGAGTGTAGAGACAACAATGGAACACATAAAAATAAATGTGACACACATGGTGTAATATATCCAATATTAAAATTAAATATATTAACTCAAATTCTAACTCAAGAAATCGAAGTTTCTCAAGACTAGGTGTTTTTGCACCAAACTAGGCACAAGGAGACATGCTTGGAATGTGATTTAGATAGTGCATCCCATGAGGAATGGTTTGGGGCCTATGTTATAGAAATATTCAGGTATAAGAGCCATGATTGGTGATCTAATTTATGCAGGTCTGATTTGGTACTTTTCACAAACACTTTTCATGCAACCTTCACCCAACATGGTGACTAGCTAGTAATTAACAAATTGAAACTAGTCTTCTACAAACTTGTTCCCAAACACTTCAAGGACTTTAAAATTTTCGCATGAAGGGACTCTAGGGTTTGAAAAAAACTTAGTAAAAACTACATAAATACTTTCAATAAGGTGGATATATCCTTACTTTCAATTGTATGCACACTCTCTGAGTACCTCACACTTGGGAAGATCACTTTGGATAAACCAAAGGAGCAAAGGAAATTTCCCCATGAATTATGTGGAAATCAATGAATTATGGTGAAATAATGGAAGTATATAACATGAAATTATCCAAACCTTATAAATAGTTCATTTTTCTCAAATATTTGGAGTTATTCTACAAATTTGGGACACTAGGAGGAAAATCGAAATCTGGGACAACTCAACTAGGTAGTTTCTAAACAGTTTCATACGATATCTGAGCCTCATGATTTTTTATTTTTACACTTGGAATTGGTTCACCTAAGTATTAATTACCTGTAACAACTTATATATTGTGATTTGGTTGACAATTATTTAAGTTATTGCACTTTTATCGGAGACTAGTCAAATCAGAAATGTGTTTGAGCAACCTTGGTTTCCAATTGATTCCAAATGGGGTCAAACGGTTTCACACTTATGATATGATGTTTGGATCATATCCTAATACTCTTGAAATGAATATAAATACATGTTTATATAGTTAAGTAATCACATTAGACATGTATTGAGATCCAACATGAAGATATATCAATTATTCTCACGAAATTGCACATTTGAGAAGTGAGAAGCATGAGTATAGAAGAAAATAGAGATAGGAGGAACAAAAAGAAATTATTATGATGATGAAAGGCTCTGCATAAAAATTTCATGGATTCAGGAAAGGAAATCATTTCTCACTTGATCTCACTCCACCATTTATTTGGAATGTTTCTAGATTTTACTCCTGGAAATCACACTAGAATTGGATCCTCCTAGCTCTAGCTCACTAACAAGATCTCAAGTTTCATTGGATGCCTCAGCATGGTTATGTTGTAGATAATCATGGTTATGTTGTATCTACAATATTATAAATTACAAGGGTTGGATTCTCAAATCCTCTCTCACTAGACAATATTTCTCCCAATTAGCTACAATAGACAGAAGGGGAACATCTCCCAACTGTGTGACAAGGAGAACATCTCCCAAGTCTGGAGAAACAAGTTCTCCACATAAAAAATCAATCATAACATAAGAATCCATTAACGATTTCACCCTTGATCTCTTTTCAATCTTGAGGATGATTACTTTTTTTTCAATACTAGGTTCAAATACCATGGTCAATGGAAAAGCACACAATCACAACTAGTTTGTCCACTAGTTTCCCACTCAGAAAATACTAGTGGAAAATACCACAAAAAATTCAAAACCATCCACTGGGTATTTATTAGTTCACAATTTCTCCACTACCTTCATGAATTCTCCCTCTAACCACCTTGACCACTTCTTTTCATTTTTTAGGAGTGTTGGTTAGTTAAATTGGGGTTTGTCCACTTTCTTCATGGTTTGTCCACACGCTCTCCATGTTTTAAGGAAATGCCCCATTTCATGTAATAAGCACCCCACTTGGGTCCAAATTCCCTCCTTGGAACCTCCTTTACTTAATTGACTCATTCAATGTGTTAGATAAGCCTCCTTTGCGCCACAATGCCCCTGTTCACACCTTGGACCAATTTTTGCTAGTATATTGTGGGCAAACTTTTTCCTTTGTTTATTTGATCAATATTATGCATTGAAACCCTTGGGAAAAAAAAACCCAAATTAATATGAAATTACACTCAACCTATGGGAATCTAATGGGGCTAGTGGTGAACCATAGTGCTACCAAAATGGGGACAATACAGTCTTCCCCTCCCAAATTTTATAGTCCTCAAGCAAGTGAAAATATGAATGGTGAAACATTTGGATACTTTTCCAGCACTTTTTCAAGTTGTTGCATACGCCATTTGAATTTCATCTCCTTCATAAATGACCCCTTTGATAATGTTGTATCAATCATCCTTCACCATCAACTCATGAATGATCATGCTTATGAAATAGTCCATTGCAAATTGCATTGTAAAACATGGATTGAATTTGACCAAGGCATGTAGAATGGCCAAACATTTCTTGTAGCAATTGGAATAGGAATTATCATGCATTTGTGAACATATATTCCCATTAAAAATAGGATATGGTTTGTAAATAAGGGATTATTTAATGATATTTCCTAAAACATAACTATCATGCACCAATAGATTAGAAATGAACATCAAATCAAAACTTTCACAATTTCTCTTTACCCATTTTTGCTCCTGAAGTGGTAAAGTGTAGAAGATGAATATGCTCCACTTCATGTTGTTATCATTGGATACAACCTCTTACATGATTCAACCCTTCATCAGTGAGGCATTTCCATTAAATCTTCTCACTCACCCTTCTATGAATCTTCAAGCAACCAAGGTGAACATTCTGCAACAAAACCTCTTCTATGTCTTCTTTGGAAACATCACCTTTAAGCACACAGTGGAGCGAAACCCATTGGGGTACTCTTGGAACATTGATGCAACATTTTCTTTATCCTTTTAAGAACTCTTTCATAATTCTCATCCCCATAGGAGACTCCTTTACTTACTTGGGCATCCACATGTGTTGTGAAATGAAAGGATCCTCTACATGGTGCATCATACCCCATATCTCTACTCAACTTGTTCATGTCTATGCAATTGGGCCAAACATGAGTGGGAAAATTTGATATGCAATGATTTCTCTACCCAAGTACATAACATAGCTTCTAAACCAAGAGAGTACTTCCCCAACATCCCACCATGAACCAAAATGTCAATAAATAGAATAAACTCAAGCTTACCAAAGTGCTTGATGTAGGCTCTTCTCATGTAAGATGGTGAATATGATAGGTGGCTCAACCAAGCGAATTCTCATGCATGAAAATCCCGATAGTCATAATGGAAACTAGGAGATGTCTCGTGCAAAATTTATTCTTTCAAGCGAACTTGATGATGATGGCCAAGGTGGAGATAAATTTTTGGGTACTCAACCTTACGCATCTCATTTCTCTTTTGAGGTGTCTATTTCCCCCATAATACTATGTCAGATATCCATGTGAAGTAGTTGAGACCAAGGATGATTCCTGGGTCCCAAATCAACTTGAGAAGTGGGAAGTCTCTCCTACTTCCACCTATACATTGTATGATGTCCATGTAAGGATCCTTTGGAAGACTCCCAATCTAGCAAGCTAGAATATGTGGTCACCCATCCATCATATGGTTTCCCAAGAAGGAAACAAATCCACTTCTCCACATGGATAGATTGTCGAAAATGAAGGGTGGCNCTAGCAAGCTAGAATATGTGGTCACCCATCCATCATATGGTTTCCCAAGAAGGAAACAAATCCACTTCTCCACATGGATAGATTGTCGAAAATGAAGGGTGGATCTCCCTCATAGATCCCACTATTGTTGAGGAAATTTTCCTATGGCTAGGGTTTAAGAGGCCATCAACGTACTCGGCTTGAAAGAGAGATGCATATAGTTCTGCAAGTAAATACAAGCAAGATCATAGATTGGAATGGTTCATACCTTAGCCAAATGAAGGTTGATCCAAGCATCCCTTCAATCCTATTCTTGCTCCTCTTGCTCCAAGAGACCTGCAAAATGAATTATACCTTCCTCAAACCAATATGACCACATATAAAGCAATGATAATCAAAGCAAGATTAAATACTAATTTGATTAACATAAACATCTGATCATAAACAGAGATTCAAACACAGATTGAATAATGATTTGGGAAGAAGAAGGACATCACATATTTATTAATCATGAAATGAAGTACAAATATACCTTCTCTTCAAGTTCGGCACCTCATGAAACCTTGATCTGGTTCTGTTGCTTCTCTTCTCCAAGCAACTCAGCCTCCAAGATCTGCAACACAAAGAGAAAGCTTCTAGGGAAAAGAGAGTCCCAAATCCTCCAGCATGATAATGCAAAGATTCAAGTCTCATATCATGGACCTCCCTACCTCTATCTATATGCTTGTGAAGAGATAGGGTCGAATATAAAGTAGTTACAACTAAAGGAGTCAGTTGCATAACCACCCAAACTACCTGAATTTCAAAAAACATATTTTTTACATGAACACGCAGGTTACAAAGACATCAGTCACGTGTTCAAGGGATATATGCGGGTTTCAATGCAAATAGTCATGTATGACACACAGGTTTCAATGCAAATAGTCGCATTTTCAGGGTACACGTGAGTATTATATAGACAAGTCGCGTGCAACACGCGGGTTTCTGTATGTACAAAAATAATCTCATTTTTAGGGTACTTCTGGGAATTTTCAGACTTTGGTGTCTTCTAGAAAGTTTTAGCTGACCCAAATACATTTCCAAAAGTGTAGAGAAGAGGTCAAACAGAGTTACAAAACTCCATATATGGTTCCTCCAATATAGGTGATTTTCAGTGACTTTCATGAAGTGTCGTCATGGAAGTGTCGACATGTGACAAAATCATGGGAAAGTGGTCACAGGAAGAGATGTGTCATTTTGAGCTATAATATATGCCCCCTAATGTATGAGGTTATAGGTGAATATGATAGCCGAAATACATTATAAAGTAAACAACTCAGTATGGAGAGAGCAGAGAATCCAAGATCAAAAGGCTCGAATAAAGGTACCTGAAAGAGAGATAAATGTCAGAAGAAAAAAAAATGATCTCTGGGACATATAAGTTTATATACAAATCATCTCCATAAAGATACAGGCTGATCCAAAATATGTATAATTGATGAAACTATCATGGTCGCTCAATATGCAAAAAGGAGCCATATCAAATCTAAAGGATTCATGGCCACAAATGAACAAGGTGGATCCATGCTCAACAATCGATCATAGTTGCAAGAATACAAGGTGGTTCTATGTCTCAGCAAAATGTCATATGAACTGTGACAAGTTCTTGCGCAACTCGGGCAATAGAAAAAGATGACGATGCTACTTTCGTCCCAAGGTATTCAATCCAAACCGCCCAAAAGGGTATGAATCCTAACCATGCGAATAAAGGAGCAGAAGTTGAACATGGAGGAAACCGTTTGATTACCGGTCAATGATGAAAACTGTTAACAAACACGAGGGAAACCACCATTAATGAAAATGGTCCCCGAGGTACCTAGTACATTCTAACAAGTGTGAATACAAGGACTTGAAGTCGAACACTTGAAGAATCCATTGAGTAGGAGACAATAAGGTATTCCCACTACCCAATAGCGAGGGAAATTGCCACTGATGACTGTAATCCCTAAGGTACTGTCATAAAACTATAAATACCATTCCCATAGCAAGATGTGTTGTAGTTGATAGGAAGAGATCCGTTGGAAGGAAGTCATTAAGGCATCCTTCATCATCCAATATGAGGTAAGTCAAAGACTAATTGGATCTAGAACTGATACTAAATTTCACAACAAAGACCGTCGAAGACATGATGTAATGAACTGCTACCAGGGAATGGCTGACACAAAAGTTCAAGGCAACTGTAGAATGGCCAATAAAGGTTTAATCCTTGAACAGTGAGCACGACACAAAAAGTGACTTAGGAATATTTTGACATGACAGAACCAATAAAACAAATCTGTAATGTAGGAGACATTGACAGATTCCCCCTAAAATTGGAAAAGAAACCAACCGGAGGAGTAAGAAACTCTAAATCGGGATAAGGTCAAAATACTAGGACCCAACTGTTGATAGACTCAAAACTGGTGCTTTATTCAAGGAAACAAGAATTGTTGCCATGGTGTAAAATACATGTGAATGAAATTCCCTTCCCCTCTTTCTTGTAAAGGTTTAACAAATCCAAGAAAGCAAACTCTGGACCTTCTTCATTTTTGGAAAACTCAAAGAAGAGGCAGAAGAATGCTTGATAAAGAACTGATTCATGGATTTTACGAGCCTGAATTAGTGAATGCTCGATGGTGTTTTCATAGTTTAGAGAGTCTAAGAACTCCAAACAAGACTCCAAGGGGGAAATTTTTCATCCAATTTAGTCTCCTAAGTCCGGAAAAGTATAAAACAAACCACAGAAGAACTCTCTTAGCTTTCGAAGAAGTAAGGCACACCTTTTTCGTACTTAGTCAAGGAGGTCCGTAAAAGGTTAAATTACCACCTTCCCAATGTTCCTTCAAAAGCAGCATATAGCCTAAGTTTTACGAGTGTGAATGAAGGCAAGATCACTTGGAAAGATCCATTTTATTACAAGAAATAGGGCTTACAACAGTAAGCTCGATGCTTTGTTCTTTAGGGTTTAACGAGCATGACAAATACATAAAGTACACTCAGAATATTTTTCATGTTTAGGTCCAGAGCACGAAAAAGAGAAAACTAAGCTCATACCAGGGGTTCCTTTACCATAAGTTTAGTCCCTCGGGCTCGAAAAAGTGATAAACCTATACCTAAGAATACTCTTCTCAATTTCGAAGAAAAAAGAATCATTAGAGGAAATTTCAACCCAAAATGGGCCTCCTAAAATGAATTAATAAAATAATAGTTAAAAATTTTAATATTTATTAATTTTGGAGGAAGAAAAGAGAAAAACTACTTTTTTGTTTGTATTTTCGACATATCTCCCCGTGTTTTTACTCAAATTTCGATCGAGAGAGCTCGTTGGATGCAGAATTAAATTATGCATCCAACGAGTACCCACTCAGCATACTTTTGACAGACCCCGCTACCCCAAAAACAAGAAATACCTGAAAAAATGGAATGATAATGTCATCATTCCGTTTTTCAGGTATTTCTTGTTTTTGGGGTAGCGGGGTCCATAAAAAGTATGCCGAGTGGGTACTCGTTGGATACGGAATTTAATTCCGCATCCAACGAGCTCTCCCGATCGAAATTTGAGTAAAAACACGGGGAGATATGTCGAAAATACAAACAAAAAAGTAGTTTTTTTTATGATACCTATCCCCAAAATTATATTAAAAAGGTGTTTAAGACCTATACGGTATTTCAAATTTAAATCAATTTCATTGGCTAACACATGATGACATGGAATTTGAATAAAAGTTAAAAGGCCCATTTTGAGTTGAAATTTCCTCTAATGGCTCCTTTTTTGTAACTATTCCACATGGTCTGAAAAAGCGATAACCTACCACCAATGTGGATGCTTGTTCACATATTCTTAACTAACTTGAACGGACAATTTTACTCGACGGTCAAGTCTATTTTCAGGATTTAGACCTGGGCCTAAAGAAACTCCATATCTTTCCCGTGAAATTTTAATGAGTTCGGAAAAGTCAACTCGTGGCCTCCTTACTATTTTTAACGAGCTCGAAGGAGAGCATAAAGAATGATCTAAATGCAAGGAGACGAGTGTCATAGGCAGGAGAAACTAGTTCCAAGAGCAAGGAACAGACCTATGCATAATGCAAGGAACATGAGCAGGATAAAGACACTCGGGGAACGTCTCCTCAAGGTAAAGGGTGTCGAGTTGCAAAGGAAAAATGATACAAGGCTTAGCGACTATGAGAACAAAGATGAGGGCTTATACAATGAGCTAGAAGCATGGAAGAAGACAACATGCTCATAAGCACGAGCAAGATACATGCGAATGAAGTTACAACTTGAAAAACAAGGCGAGGCTGTAGAAATTCAGGCCTACAGTAGATTAATTTCACTCACAGCAATTAACAATTGATCATGCAAATTATCAACAATGGAGACTGAATATGGAGCTGTAACACAAAATTATATTAACTGAGTGTACAATAGCCAACCCTGTAATAACATAGGCTGCTGAATATATAGAATACATGAGCAAATCGAATGCATAAGGAAGCATCCAAATCTAGCATAAAGCAGGCTTACCCAAAATAGGCAAATCCCCCATAGGTGTAAAAAGCTGATCCCAAATCTATCAAGGACCCCACGAATTAGCAAGGCCGCATGGGCAAGCTAAAGAGTGGTCAAATGGAAGCTCATACACGCTTTTGCATGGAGGAAAGAGTGGAGGATGAAAGGGGAATACAACAGGTTCACCTCACCTAGTCTAGCTTTCCTTATGTGCTTTAAAAACTGGAAAAGCAGTCAACAAAGCAGAAAAAGCAGAAAGGCGCCTAGGAGGCCAGGAATAAAGCAGATTTGATTCCCAGGACTTTCCAAAGCACTCCATGATTCAATAATGGCAAGTTTGACCTCTATGGATAGGCAATTGACAACTTGCACATGGTGGGACTCATGGACTAGGAAAATAAGACAAAATAAATGAAATAATGTCTAAGTGGGTAAATACTATGGGTTGATTATTCTAACAGAGGCCAGTAAACATTTGTGAATCCAACTAAAAATCCTATCTCCAAGAAACAACAACATCAGAATCACATTCAGAAGAAAAGATCCGATGCAGGTCACTTTGGCAGAAACACATGTGACTTTGCTATCTTCTACAAAAGGTGAAGTCAAGGCAGAATCAACCAAAGAATATTATATAGCACCAAGGCTTGAGGGTTTATAATCAGTAAGATCAACCTCAAAAGGAGAGAAAAAATTAACAAGGGAGAGAGAGTCTGTAGGAACAAACTCAGTATCACAGGAGTTGAAAAATTCATAAGAAAAATCAAGCTCATCAGGATTACCGACTTGTTGATCAAAGGGAGAGTTCAAAGACTCAATAAGACCAATATAAGGAGATCGATCAACAGAAATATCAGGATTATTAAGCAAGTCAAGGTTAGACTTAGTCACAACTGAACCAACATCCAAAAGAAGGTCAGACTATATCAAAGGCTCTAGGAAGACTTCATCCGAAGGAAGGAAATCATCTGAGATAGGACACATGTCTAAACTTTCAAATGGATCGACAGAGTGCAGAAAAGGCTCCATAGTCTGTATAGGATGACACACCTGGTCAACTGCTGGGACCAAGTCCCAAGAAGGTAAGCATGAAATAGAGGTTGCTTCTCAGTAGCAATTGAATGCAAAGGACATGAGGCCACATAGCTCACCCGTGGCGGGGTAGTGTCTACAGAAACACTGGGAATTAATAAAGGAAAGACTCGTTCTCTAGTTGGGTCAGGAGAGGGATCAAGAAAATCCAGCAAATCAGTAGTGACAATTTTTTCGCCATGATTAAAGTACATCACATGAAAGAATGTTGACACCACAACTTGCATGGCATAGACATAATCACGTCCGAGGAGCATATTGAAATCCAATGGGTCTTCTATCACCATGAAGTCAACTAAGATGGTCTTCCCACCCAAAGTAACAGGTGTTTGAGCAAGAATTCCCAAGGATATAATAGTTCTTCTATCAAACGCCAGTAACTGACTAGCAGTCAACCAAAGGCTGGGAGATCCCATGCATCGCCAAGCACGAGCAGACAAGATACTAACTAAGGCTCCTTCATCAACAATACAATGAGCAATCGTTTATGGTTCAAATTTTACCTTTATTTGGAAAGGTGCATTAGAAGGAAGGTTCAGCTCAACTAGGCTATCCCAATCAAAGGAAGTAATCCGAGAGCTTGGTAGGGGTTCATCTGAAGCAAGTTCAATGTAGTGAATAAAATGTGACTAGTAGAAACTTCGCTCTCCAACAGAAGAGTGGGATTGATCGACAGTGGAATTGATTCAACTGCTTTGTGAAAGTCACTCTCTGAAGGGAGTGTGGGATTGACCAAAGATGACATTGGTTCAATCACATCAGGATCACTCTCCAACATAAGAGTGGGATCGACCAAAGCTGAGATTGATTCAACCACTTGATCAACCAAAGGTTGACTAGGTTTTTGAAAAACTATAGGTTGTTTAGGAGAAGGAAATTCTTGAGTCTCGGACCACACTCTTTGTACCTCTGCGATAGTAGGTCACTGGTGAGTAAGATGATCTCCCTCGCATAGCTTAGAAGGGAACTTAAGTTTGTACTTTGAACGACCAATTTTCTCAATGGTGTCAACATGACTAGCAGTGGCTGACTGTTTTCTCTCAGCATGACCTACAGAGGCTGAAAGTTTTCCACCAGCATGACCACCAGAGGCTGGGTGATTGGGTCCAACCTAACTAAGAGAGGTTCATTGTTGAAAAAATTCACGATGTTCAAAAATGGGATGACCATGAAACCAAACTCTTCGTACCTCCGCCATAGAAGGGAATTTATAAGTAAGGTGGTCTCCCTCACAAATCTTACAAGTAAAATTGGGCTGTGTTTTTAACGGGTAGTCTTTTCAATAGTGTCAACATGACTTGTAGTGGTTGATGGATTGTCTTCAACATGAACCACAGAGGCTGAGAGACTGCCCCCAGCATGACCTGCAAAGGCTGAGAAACTGGGTCCAACATGACCTGTAGAGGTTGGATGGGCATAACTAGCATGAACAATAGAAGCTGAATGGTTAGGATCAACATGCTTTGCAACAGTTAAGTGTGTGCCCCCAACATGAAGTACAGAGGCTGGGTGGATGGATCCAACATGGCCTGCATAGGTTGAATGGGAAGGTTCAACTTGAACATCAAAGTTTGAACGGGTGCCCTCGGCATGAAATGCAAAGGATGAGTGACTAAATCCAACATGACATAGAAAGGTTGGAAGGATCTCACCAGCATGAACAAAAAATGCTAGATGTTCAAGATCAACTTGACTTACAGAGGTTGAGTGCTTATATCCAACATGACCTGTAAATTTTGGATGGGTGCCCCCAGCATGAACCACAGAGGCTGGGAGGTGAGGTTCAACTTGACATGCAGAGGTTGAACGGGTGTCCCCATGCTTATGTGCCTTCTTCATATTCCTCTTTATTTTACTCCTTTTAGACTGTCGCTTACTAGTATCAGTACTTTCACCGCATGAGGTAGAAGGAGGAGGAGAATCAACTACAGGTGAAGGGGAAGAAACGTTTTGATGCCCTTGATATAAGGAGCTTACTTGAGAAGCATCGGGGGCATTCAGAACAGTTGGAGTGGAAAACAACCACACCTGTAGCCCTAGGTTGAATCCAGGTAGATTCAAGGTGGCCATCAAAGGAACACCATTCCCTGTGAGAGGAATAGTACAAGGATTTCTCAGCATAGGGATCTCTTGGTTGGTGTTCAAAGGGCTTTTAGCCATAGCTTCAAACAATAAGACAAAGTCTAAGGTCGACAGGTGACCAAAAGTACAAAGCACACACCTAAAGTAAAACTTAGTATAGACAAACCACAGAGCACTCACTAAAAAATTCCTAAATCCAAACAAACAAACATGTATAAGATATGATTTCTAGAAGAAAGCTGAGAGATAGTTACTTGACGTCTTAGTAGATGTTCTTAGGAATAAGCGGAGGAATCAGACACTACCCTCCCACGCCTTCTATCAGGGTTACCTTTCAAGCCTGTCCAAGGTCAACCAGAAATAGCCTTCCAGTGTACCTGTGTATGAACCCTAGATGTCAAAAGCATNCTCCCACGCCTTCTATCAGGGTTACCTTTCAAGCCTGTCCAAGGTCAACCAGAAATAGCCTTCCAGTGTACCTGTGTATGAACCCTAGATGTCAAAAGCCTGAAACCCTATCAACACCGGCACCGCACGGGGCCTAAAGGGTGGTATTGATAGAAGTCCCCATATGTGCAAAAACCTTGGTCTACGCTTTGGAAAGGAATCGGAGGGTTATCTCCTCAATCCAAGCCTCCACGCAGCCTCGTGCTTAACTCCCGTTTGAGAGGAGCTTCCCAGATACAATCAACATAGAAGAGGATTTACCTATTGATTGGCCAACTACATCTAAAATTAAACACTCGTGGAGAGTTGAAACTCCCTAATCCACAAGTCTAGCCTAAGCTAGTTGGTGTAGGAGCCTATAAAATAAAACTTACTAATAATTTTTAATTATATCGTTCATTTTTAAATGTTGTTTTTAGTCAGAGGGTAAATGGCGTGAAACTTATGTGGTGTTTTGAATCAAAGTTGAAACAAAATGACTAAGCAAAGAGAAATGAAATGCAAAAAGCAAAAACTATTCTCTTTTCTTTTCAAATAGAAACTTAAAAACCACAAAAGAAGAATTTCTTTTTATTTTTTCAAAAATAATGATATGCAGTGCATCAAAGACAAAACCCTAATCTACCTGCATATTAAACAACTATATGTTCTTTTTCTTTTTCTTTTGTAAATACAAAAGAAAAACTACCTACAAACAAAAGTATGCAAATGAGAAGAACAAAGCAAAATGAACTCTGCTATACAACCACCAAACGAACTCTAGAATGCCCTGAAGTCAGTATAAACCCTACTTGGAAGGAAGGTTTGCATAAAAGACAAGTCAAATACTTAGGCACGATGAATTTAACCAAAAAACGAAGAAGGAAACAAACACCAACAAGCTTCTGAACTCAGACAAAGATCACTGGCAGAGGTTGATCAGAAACATAAGCCAAAAGACAAGCCAAGAAAAGGGGGTGGGGGGATGAGCAAAGAGAAAATCCTAATGCTACAAAAGGACTTACTACATAGATAAAGAACACCCAAAAGGAATAACACTAACTCCCTGGAGTCATGCACCTGCAAATGGCCCCAAAAGACCTACCAAACAGCCCACAACAGCAAAAAAAACCACAAAAATGAGGAAAAACAATGTTTAAGGGGCACACGCAGGTTGTACTACTGACAAGTCATGTGTCACACGCGAGGTGACAATATAGCAGGTCGCGTGTACAAAACCAGACACACANAAAAACAATGTTTAAGGGGCACACGCAGGTTGTACTACTGACAAGTCATGTGTCACACGCGAGGTGACAATATAGCAGGTCGCGTGTACAAAACCAGACACACGACTGTGTAGTCTGGAACTTGTGTGTGGGTGGAAAAAATCCCAAAAAAGGTCAAAAACTGCCTTAGGAAGGCATGGGAAGTGTACTATCAGACTTAGAAGGTGTTCCTAAGTGGCAAGAAGGACCTGAAACAATGCAAAAGACTGGAAGAAAGACAGAGAAACCCCAAACAGAAAAGGCTCTCCCCAGTGGAGCCTCTAGTTTTGTTGTAGAGGAAAGTTTCCCATGGCTAGGGTTTAGGAGGCCATCAACGTACTAGGGTTGAAAGAGAGATGCATGTAGTTCTGCAAGTAAATACAAGCAAGATCAGAGATTGGAATGGTTCATACCTTATCCAAATGAAGGTTGATCCAAGCAGCCCTTCAATCCTCTTCTTGCTCCTCTTGCTCCAAGAGACCTGCAAAACGAATTATACCTTCCTCAAACCAATATGACCACATATAAAGTAATGATAATCAAAGAAAGATGAAATACTAATCTGATTAACATAAACATATGATCATGAACAAAGATTCAAACACACATTGAACAATGATTTGGGAAGAAGAAGGACATCACATTTTTATTAATCATGAAATGAAGTACAAATATACCTTCTCTTCAAGTTCGGCACCTCACGAAACCTTGATCTGGTTCTATTGCTTCTCTTCTCCAAGGAACTCAACCTCCAAGGTCTGCAACACAAGGAGAAAGCTTCTAGGGAAAAGGTGTGGGCAAAGAGAGTCCCAATTCCTCTAGCGTAACAATGAAAAGATTCAAGTCTTCTCTCATGGACCTCCCTACCTCTATTTATATGCTTGTGAAGAGATAGAGTCGAAGACAAAGTAGTTACAACTAAAGGAGTCAGTTGCATAACCACCCAAACTACCCGAATTTCAAAAAACGTATTTTTGACATGAACACGTGGGTTGCAGAGACATCAGTCACGTGTTCAGGGGATATACGCGGGTTCAAATGCAAATAGTCGGATATGACACGCGAGTTTCAATGCAAATAGTCACGTTTTCAAGGTACGTGCGAGTATTATATCGACAAGTTGCATGCAACACGCAAGTTTCCTCAAGGAAACTCATGTGTACATAAAAAATATCATTTTTAGGGTACTTTTGGGCATTTTCAGACTTTGGTGTCTTCTAGAAAGTTTTAGCTGACTCAAATACCTTTCCAATAGTGTAGAGAAGAGGTCAAACAGAGTTATAGAACTCCATATATGGGTCCTCCAATATAGATGTTTTTTCAATGACTTTCATGAAGTGTCGTCATAAAAGTGTCGACATCCGACAAAATCATGGGAAAGTGGTCACATGAAGAGATGTGTCATTTTGAACTATAACACCCACTAATCATGTTTCATGCTACTAATCTCAAATTCCATCGGTAGAAATATTTCACTCCATGGAATGTCAGGATTCCATGGCTTTTGCATGATTCTGCTTAACATCTTGATCACTTGGAAGAATGTGTCATTCCAATTGATGCGAGTATCCCATAACCAAATCGGTAGTGCACGACTACCATGAGTCTTCTTCTCTGTAATGCATATTTTTGTTCTATCCATGAGTGAATAAACACTCATGGTTGTTAATCCAAATGGCAATGAATCATCCTTCTCCTTTAGAGCGTAATCCCCTTCCTTGAAGGTATCTCGAAATCCTCCTCAAGCAAAACGAGTGTTTGGAAAACACTCTCCATGTCAACTAGTCCATCCAACCAAATCAAGTAGGAGTCTCATGTGTTGTTATGCATACTGGAAGGATAACATGGCTACCATAGGAACTCATGTTGTTTCTCACAAGATTGCACATCAAATTATGTGTACATAAATCTCCTATCGATGCAAGCGAGTTCAGTGCATCCTTGAACTTCCATTTCGGTTATGTACTCATCTACCCAATCCATGGATAAGTGAATATCTTTGATTGCTAATTTGAATGGTGTGTCCTTAACTATCTCTCCCATAGCTAAGTTCTCCTCCTCAGCCTTCAAAACAAGTTCTTGGCCAAAGACCTCAATGCCATTCCTCTTCTTAAGCACCTGCAAATCAAAATTTTCATCATGTTCAATCCCCACATGAGGTTCCTCCATCATGTCCAAGGTGTATCCTGCCATGTGCAAATGATTGTTTCTCATGCAAGACATAGGATGTGTCACATTCAACTCATTAGAACAAATTTTGGGTCTAAAATGGGCCACTTATGGAAAATAATTTTAAAAAAAATGTGTCACACTACAAATATGCCATGTCACACTAAGTTAAAGGTGTTATCTAGTGAAGGTCAACCTATAGTAGCTCATTGATAGTAGTTGACAAGTATGTTGGGTTAGTGTAAAGTTAAGATGTGAGGGATGAAAATAATAATGAAAGGTTTAGATTCTTGTGCACACACAATAAATGATAGAGTGAGAAATTTTTTAAATTTGTATTCTAATTTATTAAATTTTAATATAAATGTACCACTACCTTTTATACTTTAAAAAAAAACTAAAATTATAATGAAAAATATAATTACAATAATACTAAAAATAAACAAACACTGTTTTTATTTTATATTGTATCATCACTACTTCCAAGTCCTTTAAAATATAAATCTCGCGTTAATTAAGATCATAGTGGAATAATTTTGAATGATAAAAATTTTTATATAATTGAAACTTTGAAAATAAAAATAATTAATACTTTAAAAAATATTTTAAATAATGAAGTATGAGAGAGAGAAAAGAATCTTTCATTTTTTTTGCGATAACTTTCTCTCCAAAACTTGGAATTGGGAACTCTGGTTATCATTGGAAAGGACTTGATGAGAGCTACAACTTTTGCGTTTTGGGTTTTCCGATATTCCTCACTAATTTTTTGGGGCGGACATTTACCAAGGTACTAACATGCCCGCCCTAGAAAATCGGTGTGAAATCTCAAAAAACTCAAAACACAAAAGTTGTATCTCTCATTGAGACCTTTACGATGGCACTAAGAGTGCTCAATTCCAAGTTTTGGAGAGAAGGTGATCGCAAAAATAGTGAAATATCTTTTTCTTGATCTCAAACTTTATTATTTAAAAATCTTTTTGAAATATTATTTATTTTTATTTTCAAAAAATTAATTATATAAATGTTTTTATTATTTCAAAATTATTCCAGTATCATTTTTAATATGATATTTATATTTTGAATATTTTAAAAGAGTGATAATATAAAGTACTCTATATTTATTATTTCATGTATATTGATCATATTTCGAGATGAACTTTGAAGATCTTAACCACAGGGGGGGGTCAATTGGTAGGCAATATTCTATCACGTCCATTCATATTGGGGAATAAACTATNATTATTTCATGTATATTGATCATATTTCGAGATGAACTTTGAAGATCTTAACCACAGGGGGGGGTCAATTGGTAGGCAATATTCTATCACGTCCATTCATATTGGAGAATAAACTATGATACCGAAATGAGAAAATATATTGCCCTGTATTAAAAGGCCAATGGAGACTTAATTATGTTATATGGATATACAAATATCTAGGGTATATTTTATTACATTTCGTGCAGATGCGACAGGGGAAGGTAGAGCGAAAATCATGTAGGAGAATTTTCCTTGTAGGAATTCATTTAGCAAGGATGATTGGTTAGACTACACCCATTCCCTTCTAGACTTAAATGAGTAATTCTAACTTTTATTCCAAAATTAATATGAATATTCAATATATGCTTAAAGTTATAATCCCATATAAGTTATGGGTTTTACGTAGGTTATAAATTTTATCTATTTATTAAAGATTTCAATTAGACAAATCAATATAATGGATTAAACCCCAAATGTTTTATTGAATATGGTTATATACTTATAAAATATTTTAATATTTTTTATGATCTTATTATTATCCCTGCCCATATATTAATCAGTTTTGACTTGAATCATTTTTTGAATTCACCAAATTTTAACATTGTAATTTATTTGTTTGTATTTTTAACTTTTAATAAAATCCATGTATTTAACCTTTTATTGGTTGAGTTTTTATTTTGTAATTATCACACTAATTGAAAGCGAAGGGGAATGGCTGACACTACAAAAGGACGCAATCTTTCGAGTCAACAACCTATCAGCCAGTCAGACAACCAAAAGGACATGCAAAAGGTAAAAGGTAAAGCTACCCTTCCGGTGATGGCCTCCCTATTCAATAAGCAGGTTAAATAAGTTTGATAAGAAATTTAAATAAGTTTCATAAATGTTATGGTAGTCAGGCATACAATGTTCCACCACACGACATTGGATGGGAAGCATAACACGGCACATATAAATGGATGGAGTTATGAGATCACCATATCTGCGTTGAACATGTTATGTGCAAGCCACGGTGGAGTTAAGGAATGAATACCTTATCATTCAACCATGCGAACCAGATATGAGTAGGATCCAACTATTTTTTAACGCGAAGGAAAGGGAAAAAACTCGTAACAACCAGGCACACATAAGCATTCCATTGTGGAGCCACGAGGGATGATTTCACATCATAATACTTAATGCAGGGATTCATCAACGTCAATCAAGGATATACTGAGATCTCGACATCTCTCCATTTAAACCTGTTAATAAATCATTTAAATGGAAATCCAACATTATCCAAAGATAGGTTGACTAGAGTGAGAAATGGGGTCTATTTTAGGCGAGATGAAAGGGCTTCAAAAAAGGGTGCTTGAATCAGATTTGGAATTGGATCAGATTGTGGGGTGTTGTTTGAGACCAACTCAACACTTGTATCTAAACGTGCCACAAGAAAATGTGTTTCTTGAAGTATAAAAGAAGGTGTTTCTTTTGGAACTTGGTACATTGGAAGGGTTCAAATAATATGAAAGAAGGATGGCAATAGGTTGTTTGTTACCATAATAACATTGATCTTTTGGATATGCCAGAAGGTGTTGAGCTTCAATTTTGTTGGTACAATAAAACAAAAGGAAAATGCTTGAACAAGTATGATTTGGCAGATCATATTTTTGTACAACTTGAATATGTTATAGCAATGGCCAACTTATCATACAACAATAAGAATGACACGTACAAATTAGAAGAAAGTGATCACAAGTTTTTTTCTGATTTTGTCAAAAATCTCAACAAGGTGAATTTAGAGAATATTGTAATTACATTTTCCTTATTCATTCACATCTAATAGATCATTTATAAATAATTATTGGTTTTATTTTTGTTGATTTCATGTATCATTATCATCTTGATTTTATACTTTTTGGCCTCAGGTGCAGTTAATGGTTCAAATGGTGAAGTTTGGGATAAACCAACCTAATTTTTTCCACCTAGCTTTTCATGTAAGTTTCTTTAACCATTCATATTTTGTAGTTAATGTATTTCAAATTTCGAGATAGATACTATGCTAGTGTAACAACCCATTTTATGATGTTAAATCAAATTTCAATACATATTTTGATTTCACATGGTGATCTAATAGTTACAGGTACATGGGTTGATGCAAATTCATGTGTCATTCATTATGTCAACCTCATGTCAACGAGATTTAAAAATCAAGGCTAAATGTGTTGAAAGGTTATAAAGCAAGCAAATTGACATCATGGAAGATGGAAAACTTGTTTTTCTTTATAATAGTGGCCATTTAGATCTGATGTCATGATCACTTGATCAAATAATTTATCTTTACATGTTTTCAAAATTCACGGCAATGCCCCCTTTAAACTTTTAGTAGTTTTTTTTGTAGTGGAAATGGCGAAAGTAACTCTTTTGAGTATAATTTCTATAATATATAGCATCATAGCTATAAGATAAACTAGTACTCGACTTAACAGTGATTTTGGATTATCATATCTTTAATTTTTATTTATAAAAATATATGTGAATGCTTATAATTTGTTTAAACTTTATGGATTTCTGTGTAAGTTAATTTTTTCATCCTTTCTTCTGCCAGCAGAGACTAGAATCTTTTTGTAAAGATCTCATAGCAACTTCTGCAATTGTATCTGGATTTTTGAAATTCTGATAATATTGCAACTAGTATTGTTAACTCTACTGTATGTTTTTATTTTCGTGGGGTTACTCTTTTTGTTGCTCATCAAAGTTATTTAGATAAGAGGTATGATTCTTGGAATAACAAGCACTGCAATATTAGAATTTTGTGGGATTGAGATAACAGGGGCGATAGTATTTTGCTCTTTTATGTAGAATGTTATAGATGTGATGTCCAAAAGGTTAGTGTTTCAAATTGGTATGAATAGGTATGCAATATTTCACACTTTCTCCGTAATTGAGGTTGATTTTGCTGATGTTAAAATTGAGGTGGTCTTGTAATATTATACCTTGTGTTGTTCTACATGAGGCCAATTCCTAAGTGTGTTTATATAGAAGTCATGTTGCACCCTATGACATTGTTCAATATGATTGAATACACATTTGGTTACTTGTCAACTTCAAAGTTAAGAGATGTAATTGGGAGTTTTGGAGTTGAACAATTGTATTGTCTCTTTTGTAGACATTCTCGTAAAATATCTAACTCTTCATTTTTTTAGTTTGGGGTTTAGGTGGTTATTGAGATTGAATCAAACCATTCTCCACAACAACCAAGAAAAGTGATATCAATATTTCTTGGCTCACTAGAAACAAGAAAAGTTAGGTCAATCTTTCTTGACTAATTATTTCTTTCAACTTTTTATATTCTTCTTTAACTTTTTCACATTACAAGTTAGGAACAGTTGTGATATTGAGTTATATTTGGCACATTCATAATTGTAATTTCAATTCTTATATACAAGACATTTGTCTTAATATTGTATTGGAACTAACATGAACATAGGTGAAAATCTAAATCCTTATTTACATACCCTATGTGTTATCATTACCATGAAATGGTATCATATAAGCTAACTGTATGTGCATATTTATAACTATTACATGCTTGAAACTTAGCAGTGGATATTTTTCCCTCTCCTATAAAGATATAAAAACTAGATATAACCCAAGAAAAGGTAACTAAATGTTGTTATTTCCCTTGATTGAAAGAATAAATGTAGAGGAAGTGGAGACAATTCATTGCATCTTGTGAATGACCCAAATCCAAGATATGAACATAATCATATGGTATTATTGGAAAGTAGGAAGAATTTTTCTATTTTCATTTGGGTTCAACCATCAATGATGTTTGTTCTGATAGGAAGGTAGCAAATTCCAACCATCAAAGGGTTTTAATTTTTCATTTTTAGGGAGTTTAATATATTAAGATTATAGAAAGCATGAGCTCTCTATGGCTATACTTGTATTTACATGATATAAAATTGGTAGTTTGGCAGGTCATGGTGTGAAACATATGCAATTCTCATATTTTCTAAGCATTGGACTAACTATTGGACTGGCAGTCTTTTACATTCTTTGCTACACTGATATCTTGACCGAGTTTCCTTTTACGCGTTTTTATGTCCCCGTTACTATTTTGTTGGGTCTTCCACTATCTAACACTACAAATTGATTAGTCACCCCTATAATCTCAATGGGATCATTATTAGCATTATACTATTATTTTATTTAGCATCATGTTTGCTTAGACTAAGATGTGTTAGGGATCATGTTTGTTACAACTTGATAATATGATATAAATGGGGTATTAAAAATGGGTTGATAAAAATGGATACCTACAATATCTGGTGAAACTAGGGGTTTTCTTAATTGGAAAGGTATATTGGGAGGGGGGTTAAACAATACAATTTAAGGAGGAATTTTCTAATATTTAGTGAAATTAGGGATATTGTTTAATATCCTGCGAACAATCGTGCTATGTAACAAGTTCACTGAGTGAACCCCCCATGATCTTAACCAAGGTAAGGTTTATATGAAGTTAGCTATTGTCAAATAAAGATATGACACATAAGCATCATTGACTTCTATTTGTCCAACTCAACCATAATGGTTGACCAGAAATTCTATTGGTTTGATAAATCTAACTCATTGCTCACTCATCCATGGCACATTTTTTTATAAAGCCCATTTTAGACCCGAAATTTTCTCTAATGCCTTGCAAAGTTGATCCATTTGCATTTTTTAATTCTTGAAGGGCTTCTTGAGTGCACTTCAAATAATCATTGGTGGCCTCCAATTTTCTAATGAACCTTTTTTACTCTTCTACTTCCTTCTTGAGTGAATGATGGTACATTTCGTTCATCAAAAGAAGATTATTTCTATCTACAAGTACATTCATGTAGCTCGGTTTCATCTTGGACCTTGCTTCTCTAAGAGATTCTAAATCTCCCAAGAAATATGATTTCTCCCAATCTTCATCAAAGTCTCTCCAACAACACCTTAACACCAAGGCATTGGCATCAACAAAGTTCTTCAAGGCTTCCATGAGCTGCTCTTGAATTTCCCCTAGTGATCCACTCAAATGATGTGGCTCACAAGGAAGGTCCTCCACCAACAGTGCTTCATCTAATGGGTGACATACAATATCAACTTGTTTAGGGCATAAATCCATAGCACAAGTTTCATTCTTGGCATGCATATCAGCATTAGAAAATCTTATAACTTTATTTACATTGTATGAAGTGGAAGGAATGTCATAGGGATGCAATGAAATGTGATCCTTGCAAGCATCAAAATTTACATCATACCTTTGGGGTTCCTCTTCATCTTCTTCATGGAGTAGATTGGTGCAAGCATTCTCTTCTTAAGTTATGCTCCTCGGGAAGACTTACATCTACAACTTGTGGTTCACTCTGCTTCACTTCTTCATTTGATTTGAGAAAATCTGTGTGTGGATTCACTTTCATGCCAATGTGTTTCTTCTTCATTTCCATCCTCTTTTAGGCAACTTGAGGCTTCTTCTTCATGTGTAGCATGAGGATCCGCATCGTTAGGATCCACCACATTACTGAATTGCATTTTCTTCACTTTTGGAGTCTTTCTCTGTAGACAAACCAAAGAAGATTCTTTTGAGGTTTCTCTTTTCCAATGGTGAAGATAGGGCCTCCAACATCTACTACAAACTGTTGTTTCTTATCAATTTTCTGAATTAGTTCCTCCCAAGTAGGCTTCCTTTATTTTATTGGCGATGGAGGAAGGAAAGTGGGTAACACTATGCCATTTGCTAGTATTTTCGTTCATGAATTTTCATTTTATCAAGGGTTAGATATTTGGACAGGTGTAGAGAACCATGCTTTGATACCAATGTAATATACCCAATATGAAAATTGCATATATTAACTTAACTCCTAACTCAAGAAATCGATATTTCTCAAGACTATGTGTTTTTGCTCCAAACTAGGCATAGGGAGACATGCTTGGAGTAGGATTTAGATAATGCATCCCATGAAGAATGGTTTGGGTCCTCTATTATGGAAATTTGTAGGTTTTATATAAAGGGTTGACAATATAATTTATGCAGGTCTGATTTGGAAATTTTCACAAACACTCTGCATGTGACCTTGACCCAACACGATGACTAGCTAGTAATTGACAAATTGAAACTAGCTTTCAACCAACTTGTTCCCAAACACTTCTAGGAATTTAAAAATGCCTCATAGAGGGACTCTAGGGTCTGCAACACAGTTAGGATAACCTACAACAATAGTTTAGAGAAGGTGGACTTGTCCTTACTTTCCACAGTATGCACATTCTCTAAGTACCTCACACCTGGGTAGGCCACTTGGATAAATCAAAGGACTAGAGGTAATTTCCCAATGAATTACGTGGAACTCAATGGATTCTGGTGCAACAATCTAAGTATTTGACCTAGAATTACCCCAACCTATTAAGGAGGTCACTATGATATTTGGAGTTATTATGCAAATTTTGGACAATAGGTGGAAAATCAAAAGTTGGGACAACTCAACTAGGCGGTTTCCAAACAATTACATATGATACCTGAGCCTCATGATTTTCTATTATGACACTTGGAATGGGTTCACCTAATCCTCACCTACCTGCATCAACTTACATATCGTGATTTGGTTGAGAAAAAAGTTAAGTTATTCCATTTTTACTCGAGACTAGTTAAATTAGCAATGTGTTTGGGCAACCCTAGTTTCCAATTGATTCCAAATGGATCGAAACGGTTTAAAACTTCTAATCTGATTCTTGGATCAGATCATGATACTCCTTCACTGACTGTAAATACACTTTTATATAGTTATGGAATCACGTTAGACATGTATTGAAAGCCAACATGAAGATATATCAATTATTGTCATGAAATTGCACATTGGAGAAGTGAAAAGCATGAGTATAGAAGAAAATAGAGATAGGAGGAACATAAATATTTATTATGATGATGGAGAGGTATGCATAAACATTACATGGTTGTAGGAACAACCATTATTTCTCACTTGAGCTCACTCCACCATTTATTTGGACTGTTGCTAAATTTACTGCTGGAAATCACACTAGAATTGGATCCTACTAGCTCTAGCTCATTAACCGGATCTCGAGTTGCACTGGATGCCTCATGGTTCTGTTGTATCTCATTATGGTTCTTCTATAGATGCAATATTCTCAATAAGAAGTGTTTGATTCCCAACTCTTCTCTCACTATCCAATATTTCTTCCAACTAGCTACAATGGACAGAAGGGGCACATCTCCCAATGTGTAACAAGGGGCACATCTCCTAAGTCTAGAGAAACAAGTTCTCCACATACAAAATCAATCATAACACAAGCATACCTTCCCAAGTACACATGTGATCTATTTTTATGCTTGAGAATTATTCCTTTTTTTCCAATACTAGGTTCAAATACCATGGGCAATGGAAAACCACATAGTCACAACTAGTTCGTCCACTAGGTTCCCACTTAGTCAATACTAGTGGCAAATACCATGGAACATACAAAACCATCCACTGGGTAGTTAGTGGTTCATAATTTTTCCAATACCTTCATGAATGTTCCCTCTAACCACCTTGACCACTTCTTTCCCTTTTTGAGGAGCGTTGGTTAGTCAAATTGGGGTTTGGGCCACTTTATTCATGGTCTGTCCACATGCTCTCTTTGTTTTAAGGAAATGCCCCATTTCATGGAATAAGCATCCCACTTGGGTCCAGCTTCACTCCTTGGTGCCTCCTTGACTTGATTTATGCATTCAATGCATTAGATAAGCCTCCTTACTGCCACAATGTCCTTGTTCACGCATTGGACCAATTTTTGCTAGTAAATTGTGGGCAAACTTTTTCCTTTGTTTATTTGATCAATATTATGCATGGCAACCCTTACGAAAATAATTCTCAAATTAATATTAAATTCCACTTAACCCATGGGAATCTAATGGGCCTAATGGTGAACCATAGTGCTACCAAAATGGGGACATTACACATAGTAAGAGGAGGAACGCCTTACATGAGGACACTTGGATACCACTGTGGAAGATGAGCATAGGAATAACAACTTGTTGGAGAGCACACCATCATACAAGAGGGGTGTTGATCCCTTGGAGATTCATGTTTGGAGGACATTTCATCTTGGGAATTGGATAAACCTTAGAATGACACTTGTGCATCCTTCTATTGTATAGCACTCCATGTGGGGTTTCCTTGTTGGTTAATTGTATAGACACATGTTTTTTTATGTTATCCTCCCTCAATTATGCTCATATAAAGGGAGCAGAGAAAATTTTCATATTAATATGATCATTGTACTCTATCTTTGTATTTATCTTGGAGAAGTCTTGGAGGGAACAAGATATAGGGTTCATTAAAAACCCCTAGGAGAAGATAACACGTGAGAGAGAGAGATAGAGATGCTCTTGCAAAGATTGTTCTTGTGAGATGGTAGGATTTGTGCTATGCAAATATAAACCCTACAGAAGAACAAGACATTTGAGAGAATGATGCTTCTTATGACTCTTGTTGTAGTGATAGGGTTTCTACCCTAGTAAAAGACATGAACAGTGGAACTAACACCTTGCATGATTTTGGAACCTTGTTCTTTTGGGATGCATGGAGGATAGTGCAATATCATGGAGAGACTAGCTTAATGATTCTTGAGCTTGGTGTGATACCTTTCTTAGGAGAAAACTTGGTGATTGTCTTCTTGATGTTCCTTGTACGTCTTGGTACTTGTATTAATGCATGAGTTGAAGTATGAGGACTCAAAACCTAGGATGGACTAACTCTATTGCTAAAGTTGTCTTGTCCTACAGTTCTTTGATACAACATGGCTAGGGCTTGTAAGCACTAAGGAAGACACGATTGCCAACTTGGAGAGCTTGTGTGATACATGCCTGATGTATGTGCCAAGATGACTTTGTCGATGTTGATGTTAACATGTTAATGATCTTTGGTGTAGTGACTAGCTTTAGTTGCGAGTGGTTCGTAGCTAAAAAGAGTTGATGGCTAGAGTTTTCTTATAGTTTCTTGGTGTGATTCATTGCTTGGAAGAAGACACATTTATTGTATTCTTGATATTCCATGAAGGTCTTAGTGCTTGTGTTGATGAAGGTTGAAGATTTGGGGTTTGAGAAATAAAGGATGGACATACAAACGTGGAGATGGGCACTAGATTTGTCTTGCCATGTAGTTGTGTGATACAACATGGCTAGAGTTTGTAAACCCTGAAAAAGGTAAGAGTATTAGTGTGAAGATCTTGTGTGATACAAGTTTGGTATATGTGCCAAGGAGAGGACCTATTAGTTTTGATGTTGGCATGCTAGGGATATTTGTGGAGTCACAAGCTTGGTTGGGAGTGACTCCTATTTAAGAGTTGGTAGCTAGAGTTTTCATATGGTTTCCCTAGCTAGAGTATGGATAAATTTACTTGTGCCAACTTTGTGATAAAGTTGTTGTATGTGCGTATACTTCTTTTTTTTCTTTGTTTGGAGAAATCATAAACTATGGTGATGCTTGTACTCATGTGACACGAGGTCGATTCACGTCCACTACCATTGTACCCCCAAGTGCACCCACATTGCCCCTACATGGGTACATAGGCTATTAAAGGTGTGAACCTGCAACGCCACGAGTGCCTTAACAATGCACCCTATTTCCAATTGGTCTACACCCAAGGGGTTGGTATGTGTGTATACTTGTATACAATATTTTCAGCCATCCACATTTTGTGTACTTACATATTTGATTTCAACTTATGTTATCTTCGTAATTGAGTAGGTTTCAACCATTGTTCAATTGATTTGCCATAACATATAGTTGAATTGTTGAATTTTAGCATTAGCATGAATTCTTTAAAATTTTGCAGATTGTAAGAAAACAAAAGACAAGTGCAGTAGGAACATCAACAACATCACACACACTGAACACATTAGTTTTTCACGGGGAAGCCTTTAAAGGACAAAAATCCCAAAAGCATTAGTAATTTATCTCTTAAAATGAGATAACTAAGTCTTCAAAGAATTCACAAACCCTAATGGGTTTGTACCACAAATAAAAATCCACAATGATGAATTTTACAACAAAAACCAAATTAGGGCTTTCTGCCCTAATTTTCTTAGCTGCCCAAATTTGCACTTTTGTTGCCCGGATTTTACTTCTGCTGCTCGAAACTGACTTATGTTTCCCGGATTAGCAGCGGCCTGCTCGAACTTCATTCCACCTTCTTAAGCCCTTATTTTTCCTGCCAGAGCTTTTATCCTGCCTTCCTGAACTTTTATCTGCCAGCCCGAGCCTTTTATCTTCCTACCCGAACTCTAGCAGAGCTACCCGAGGTAGATCGAGGCTGCCCAAAATCCTACATAATTAGCTAGACACCTTCCCGGAGGTACCTGTTGTTGACTGAGACTTGCCCGAGCTGGTGAAGAACTGCCCGTGAAAAATATGACAGTGCTCGTGAAGTTCTGAAGGTTGCTCGTGAATAATTTGGGCTTGCCTGTGAAGAATCTGAGGCTGCCCGAGATGCCCTAGCTGCTACTCGTGGAAAATATGGAGGTTGTTGTGAAAGAGAATTAACTTAGGGTTAGGCCCAAGCTATGAAGAGAAAGATGTTGCTTACCATGAAACCCTAGCTTAAGGATTCTGTAATAAGTGTGGGTGCCCTAGCTAGAATCATCCATGCCAGGGCATAACCACAAAAACTTCCTCCTCCTTAAGACCAGCGAAAATCTACCTTTAGCAGCTGTAGGTGACAAGCAAGTGTATGTTCAAATGAAATGGATTGATCTTCTTTTATAGCCTTTGAGTCACCTCAAAGTGGACCAAAACTCAAAAGAACAAAATAATATTATTGTATTCTTTTATCTTGTTGACTTTTACATTAAGTGGTACTAAAGGTCTTTTTTCACTTTCACTTTGACTCCTTAGTGGTCTAAGGGTCCTTATGTATTTCTTCAAGTGCCCTGTGATCAAAACAAGTGGTCAAGGTGGTCCTTCATCCCCACTCAAAGTGCATCATCATAAATAGAGAGAATTTCTAATGCTTTTAGTCCACACTCTATGTGACACCAAGATCAGCTACTAGGTGCCTTAACCAAGGGTAGCTAAGCCTTGGAGAAGATCACAAAGCCCACAGATCAAGGGTCAGAGTGCCTCACATACCCAAACCCGGTCTAGGACTTATAGTGATATCCTGGTAACAGACCAGGTGCCTCAACCATAGGTTGCATAATTTGACCCAAGGTCAAATACTTGGTAACAGACCAAGCACCTCCATTCTCTCAGAGAATGGCCCTCAGCCCTAGGTTGAGTCCCCAAGTACTAAACTAGGTAATCTTCCTGGTAACTGACTAGATGCCTCCATTCAAAGAATGGCCACTCATCTCTACGCTGAGTCCCCCAGTGTTGGACTGGTTCCATATCCTGGTCCATGACTAGATGTCTCCATTCAACAGAATGGTCACTTAGCTCGAGGCTGAGTCCTCCAGTTTTGGACTGGTTCCACATATTGGTCCCTGACCAGATGTCTCCATTCAACAGAATAGTCACTCGGCTCTAGGTCGAGTCCCCCAGTGCTGGACTAGTTCCACATCCTGGTCCCTGACCAGATGTCTCCATTCAATAGAATGGCTACTCAACTCAAGGTTGAGTCCCCCAGTGCTAGACCGGTTCCACATCCTGGTTCCGGACTAGATGTCCCCATTCTCCTAAGAGAATGGCTCTCGATGCTGCTCAGGAAAAATCAGCATGAATCGGTAAAGTGATTTCACATATCTTGAAGATAAAGGAGATGAACTATTTTTATGTTATGTTATAATAAGAGAAATTAGATCTATTGTATCTTGAAATGTGTGACATAAGAGTTGTAGCTTTGTGGCATTGAGGTACACTCATATGGTATTTATTCACTTCAGTTGCAAAGTGAAATTGGGTTGAAGAGAAGTGACAAATTTATACTATATTTCAATTTTTCAAATCGTCCCCGAAGCTCAAAATTCACGAAGATTAGATATGGGAAACTTCAAGATCAATGTAAAATTTCAGAAGTTGCATTAATTACTTAATTCTCAAAATTTCTTCATTCATTGATACCATACACTATAGATTAGTTGAAATTTATAAAATATAATGTCATGGAAATGGCTTTTTGTGCAATTATCTTTTAAAAGAACTATATTTTAAAATTTGTCTTGGTTTATATGGTGATGTTATGTAACTTACCTAAACTAAAAAGGTCAGTTATCCCAACCTTTTTAATCAAGACTTTCTAGCCTTCTATTACCAACCCTATTTGTCAAGAGCTTTGAAGACTTCCTTTATGAATTAAAAAAGGTTGACCTTTCAGTTAGGACCAACCCAATGAGGTCTTTAAAGACTTTGATTGAGAAGGGTCAAATGACCCTTTGGTTAGGACCAATCGAATGAAGTCTTTAAAGACTTTAAATGAGAACAATTAACCGTTTGATTAGGACCTATTAAAGTCTTTAGTTGGCTTGGACTTTGATTTAGTGAGACCAACTCTTCATTAAAAGGATTGACCTTATTGTGTTGAACTTCTAGTGGTGTTGCTAGCTTGATCCTCTCATATGTGACAACTAACACAAATGTGAGGTCAGTTTATATGGTGAGATTATATAACTTACCTAAACTAAAAAGGTAGGTTACCCCAACCTATTTAATCAAGACTTTCTAGCCTTTTGTGACCAACCTAATTTGGCAAGAGCTTTGAAGACTTCATTTATTTATTAAGAAAAGGTTGACCTTTCAATTAGGACCAACCCAATGAGGTCTTTAAAGACTCTGATCGAGAAGGCTCAAATGACCCTTTGGGTAGGACCAATCGAATGGAGTCTTTAAAGACTTTAAATGAGAACAATTGACCGTTTGGTTAGTTTGGTTAGGACCTAGTCAGGTCTTTAGTTGGCTTGGAATTTGATTTAGTGAGACCAGCTCTTCATTAAAAGGGTTGACTTTATTGTGTTGAACTTCTAGTGATGTTGTTGGCTTGCTCCTCTCATGTGACAACAAACATAAATTAGGTTCAACTACTAATGGAATCTCAAATGACTTGTGCCTTTTGATATTCGTAATTGTCTAATGGTCCCATATACTTTGTTATTTATCGCTGAGTTACCTAAGATGTCATTTTATATTCCACTTTTTTCATTTTTTATTCTTTTGTGACTTGTGCTGCAATCTTGTAGTAGTGCTTTTTTAAGGAACTCTTGACTTTTTTTTGTCATTAATTAAAACTAATTTAGAAATAAAAATGAACAAAAAGAAATAGATTAACAGCCCAAAACTCATAGGCAAGTATAGGTAAGAGTGGATGTCTGCCCTCTTATGGATCACCTATGGGTAATCGGTTATTTCAGATGTGATTACTGGAGTAACAGTAATAAGTCAACTCACATTTAAGAATAACAGCCAATAATACTGTTCTCACTAACAGTTTGACAACTAAATCCATCTTCCATATATGGAAAGGAACATAAAGAAGTTTATATGTACATTATACTCTGAAAAATAAATTATTATAATTCTCAAACAATTTACTAAACATAAACATCTATATACCATTTTAACACCAAAACGTTGCTCAAGTAGTTTTCATACACACAAGCCAAATACAAATCTTGTCGAGACTGGAGCATTTTGCATTGCCTCCTGTCTTTCTGGACTCCGAATTAATGAACACGTTCTGAGTGGTTATAGCAGATAAACCACAGGGTGACAGGGCCTTTTCTTCCACATCATTTTAAACAGCAATGAGCTGATTAGTTTACATTGTGCACAGGATAGATTTAGGTCGATAATGTTTCTAGCTTCTTGGGAAACAGAACCCAAGACGTAAGACATTTTTCTGTTGACTTAACACTATGAAATGTTTTCGCGCACATAATGCCTGGTGCACCCATGCTTCATGAACCTAGAGCGGACTTTCGGTCTTATCAACGAATATTCTGTTTTCTATGGTATCAAATTTCATCTGATAAATGCTTGGATTTGGGTGTTAATCAGAGCTAAGCTGACAAATATTTCAAGGCAATGAGTAGAGGAAATTTTTGTTTCTCTTTTCAGCTACGGTTGACTCCGAGTCCCATTGCAAAATACTGTTAATCCGTCTAGGATCATGGACAATGGACTTCTTAGAAGCTAAGCTTAGATTTTTTCTGGTAATCATACCAACCACCCTGCAAGAATACAATCGAATAAGAAATCATAAATTTCAGGGCTGGTCTCTAAACAATGGGGTTACCTGCACTATGCAGCCTTTCCTTGATCCTAATTATGCTTATATGTAAGGTTCTAAAAGGAAATCTATCACATATCAAGGATACGGGTTGTGGACAGGAGCAAAGGAGTAAGTACCTGCTATTCGAGTCAGTTACACAAAGGTGTCGAAGGCCAAGTGTCCGAAAGATGACATACACCCTCTGTGCTGAGCATTCGCCACGTACCTGAAATAAGTCAATGATCTTGATTCTTAGCATATTGCTTATGAAAGAAAACCAGGTCAAACCTATTCAGCTTCACGCTTCATTATCTTTTGAAAAGGACTTACAGTCAATGGAGTTCTGTGCATGAACGGCCTCAAGTCCAACAATAGAGCCTCTGTAGATATTTCCGTTGTGGGCGACTTAGAGCCACTTTCCTCTGTGACTCCACAAGTCGATTCAATTGATGTATGCGATTCTGAGATGCTACCCAAGTCAAGTTCATCTACAGCTTCCGGTCTAGAAGTTAGGTCTCGACGATGAGGATGGTGGCAAAAGTGATATGCTCGCATTGCCTCTTCAAGTAACTTAAGCTGCTTCGGAGTAAAATTCTCAAAACAGAGAGATGACCAGTCTCCAGAATCTTTTATTGAAGATAGGTTGGCTTTGACAAAAGCATGCTGCTCAAGCAGTACTAGTAGTTGATGCCTTAGAATTAAGCCAACCATTTTCCCACCAGCATCACTGGGATCAAGATTGGCACTTTTAAAAACGGGAAAGCCATTGTGTCGTGTGCTTCGTAGGACATTTAGAACTTCTTTCACTGGAACTACCTACAAAGGAAATGTAAAGAAATACACGTTTCAATATATTGTAGCATATGCCAGAAAATCAATCATTATTTAAAATATAAAATAAAAACATCATAGACGCATGCATTATTAGGGAGGAAACCATAATTAAAAAGTTCATTTTGTGATATTCAGTTTTCTTGTCGTTCATGGATAGATATTTGACTATAAATTGATGGATTTCTACTCTGGACAATCTGACGATACTTTACCTCTTCAAATCCAACCACATTTGATGACATTATATCAAAGGCTGTAAAAGCGGCTAGCCCCCGCGGAGGCTCACTTTGAAGGAAATGGACATTTCCTGGCGATGGAATCAAAATATTATCATAAAAATAGACCTCATCAGAATAAATAAAGACCAATGATCTAAATACGATGAAAATACGAGGGATATAGTTGGAAACCATGAGATACCTGACTGCTCTAGATCGGCTTCATATGCACCATGCTGATGGATGTGATGGGCAACCCAGTTTGATGCTACCACTGCCATTATTATGGGCAGAATAAAATCGATGCCACCAGTCCCTTCCACCATGATTACCACCTGCATGAATCAAAAAGTATGAATTTCTTCATGAAATATAGATCAATTTTATGCATTCCCGGCACACAAGAGCCAGCAATATGCCTTGCAGATCTTGGTTTGGAAGCTGTGGGAAGGGCAAGAAGAATGTTTGGAGATATTGGAAGTTGAAAGTTTTATATAAAAGCAGCTAGACAATGAAAGAATGTTGAGGTGTTAATAATTTTGAACTCCTGAGTCCTAACCGAAAACATCTGGCTTCTTTCACATGATGAGATAGATTTATCGATTATAATGTGTCCAAAGTAGCGATTAATGACATTAATGGGTTTTATTAATGTCAAATGTGAAGGCATCCCGTGGTTCAGGGTCTCCTTGTGGAGCAGCATCCACCTTCCAGAGCAATTTCACTTCTTAACCTACTTTTGCAAAGATACACTTTGGCTTAATTTTTCCAACAAGTAATTATCCAATTTATGTACTTCTCTTCAGCCAATCAGGTTATTTCTCATTTTAATATTTTCTTTATAGGGAGGGCTTGACACTCAATGCCTAGCAAGATAAGTATAATACCCTTGGTTTTGACCCTAAGAGGAAGGAAAATGCGTGCCCTGATTTTGACCCCATGGTATTTGAATTGTACATGATGTATTATTGAGATCATGGCATGGAGCTCAAGGCCAAGGTCCTGGCACTGGTCTGGTGGTTTGTATAGGTGATCAAGGTTGATACCTATGGTGATAGTGTTAAGTCAAGCACAGTATATATTTTGGTATATCATGTAAATGTACAAATTAATAAAATATCACATCTAGCTATGGAACTGCAACGTGAAAAGGATGGAGGCATGATTCCACAAGGGATAGGGAGGGGAGTTAGTCAAACTCCTCAGCCAATAGGGAAACCCATGAATCGTCAGCGACATTTTTGTCCTATGTCCCCAATCATCAATTTCTTCCAGAAGTTGAATGAGGCAGTGAATGCCTTGGGCAGAGCAAGGCATGGCAGTGTGCTTGTGTGTCTGAGCAGACCTGCAAGTCTATAGCCTAGGAAGCCGCATTCTTGCTTCTGCAGCAAGAAATCACATGATGCGTGTCAATACATCATTCCTCCCAGGCGCAAGAAGGTTTTGCTGTCCTGAGCGTCGTGGTTGTTCATTATTCACGAACATTCTAGCGTTCGAGGGGAGGAAACCATTCAATCATTCTGATCAGTTTGTTCATGCGTGTTGTTGGTTCACTACCTTGAGTAGCGGAAGAGGAGTTCCGTTGTGTTTTGCTGAGTGATTGGGCTGTGGAGATCTCTCGAATTTACGAGACTGTCACCCTCTGTGGTTTCCCGATTGCCCTGGAGACGCGCAGTGTGGTGGTTCGACCTTCCTGAGTTGCGGACGTGTGGTTCCGCAGTGTTTTGCCTGTGTGACATTGTGGTATGAGGCCCTGTTTTCTCTGTGTTACAAAGTGAACTCTGTTTGGCTTGTTCCCTTAGCAGTCTGAGAAACCCAACTGTAGGTTGGTTTCACTGTGGTTTGATGTGAATGTTGGCTTCGTTGAGTAAGCCTAAGGAACCCTACTATTATCTGGTTTGTTGCCTTAGTAACCTGTGAAACCCAATTGTTTATTGGCTTGGCTGGACAGTTTGTGAAACCCAGTTGTGTGTTGGCTTGACTGTGTATGATATGACCTCATTCTATGAGTGTTGGTGTGGCTGAGTAAGTATTGATAAACCCAATTGTTATCTGGCTTGTTACCTTAACAATGTGAGAAACCCAACTATAGATTGGCCTGACTGAGTTTTGATGTAAATGTTGGCTTGGCCGAGTAAGTCCAAGGAACCCTTATGTTATTGGCTTGGTTGGACAGTTTGTGAAACCCAGCTATGTGTTGGATTGACTGTGTAAGATTATGGTTTGGTTGTGTGTAAGCCTGTTGTTTCCCTAGTTCCTTGTGGAAATCATGCCCAGCTCGAGGGTGGCAGTGTGTTGAGAAATTAATGAACACACTGGCCTATGGTTGGGTGGAATGTTGCAACGACATAGCTAGTTGTGGGACAGCTTAATCATCAAGATAGCTATTCTTTATCTTTCTTGGTTATGCAATGTATTTGCTTATGAATTGCTATGTTCATGTTGAATGCTTGTTGATGATCAAGTAGAGGTTTACTTGTGTATGAATGTCCCTGTATTTGCTTGTTTATGCCTTGTATGTTTTATGCATTTTACTTCTGTACATGCCTTACGTTTTTTCAACATGTTATCCACTAATTTTGCACTTAGTGGATTTTCGATGAGCCACCAGAGTATTGAACAAGTACACTTGTTCATGATCAGAGTTCAGAAGTCTGCTAGTCTTTTTTTGGAAATCTGTTCGAATTTTTTTTGTAATACATGTTCATAACCCCTCAGGGAAATTGTAAAAAATGCCCTAGCATTAATTTTTTATAAAAGGCTCGGCTTCCCGGACCTAAGCATCAAGCCGACTAGCCCAAAGTGTTTTTTCCCTTGGTTATAATTGCTTGTTGAACAAACAACTAATAATTTCTGAGTTTTTCACTCACACCTCCAAAGCTGGGGTAGTTGTCTTGGTGTTTCGCCGAAGGAGGTTATTAGATCCTTCGTGTCAGTGTTTTTTTAACATGCTAAGCATTCTTATTGAGCCGTATGAACATGTACTAGGTCCCCCTAGAGTTTAATTTGATTCCAAGAAAAAATATTTTTTTTTCCGTTTTTTAAGCCATTTTTTAATGGTTTAAATGGAAAAAATCAAAATGTAATAAAAGTGTGATCCGGAGTCCGTTTTCAACATGGTTGGGCTCATTTTCAAGCCTAGAGCAGCATCTTTACTCCAAGGGCCACTTTCACTATGTTTCGACCCACTGAAGCATCCCGGAAGGCATCATTCGGCTAAGAAAGCATCAAAATAGCATTTAAATGCTAAATTTAGACAAATTGACATAAAAGGACAAATTCAGAAAGTCAAAAATTATTTACAAAATGGTGTGAAAGTGACATGGCATGGGTTCCCATGGATTTGCTAACCTCTTCAAAGTTATAACTAAAAGTTTGGGTTATAATTTTTTGAAATGGTGAATTAATAAAAGGATGGTGACGTGAGGGTGAAAAAAGCTCACGAATGGTGTGAAGGTTGTGATGAATGGGTGAGGGTGGACCCCCCCTATATTATATTATCTTTAACCATGGCATATCTTTCCAATACAAACCATTTGCGTATCATGTAACTTTCCAAAAATAAAGAGTGGTTGCGAATTATCAAGGTGAAGGGTGACATGAGGAGAAGATCACTCACGCTAGTGTGATGGTGTGAGTGGGAGTGGGGTGGACCCCTCCCCATATATTATATTAATTTAATGACATGGATATTATATGAGTTTAAACCATGGCATATAAATCCAATACATGCGAATGGTTTCAAGTTAGCATGGTGATGTCAATCCAAGCTTGGAGCTCACGCTAGCTTTGTTTGGAGGCTAGCGAATGGAAAGGGGGTGGACCCCTCCTTATACCTTTATTTATTTCAAACTTTGGTCTGGTTTAAAACAAAGATTCCAGTTAATTTTTCACTCACGCCAGTTCCAATGTGCCATACCATTCGCATGAGGAAGAGGCACACGTGTCGCGAGTTTGGTAAGGTTGTTGGTGATGTGGTCCTTAGGACTTGAGTTGGTAGCAAAGGTGGTGTCTAACTCTCTAGTTCCTCTTCACTTCAACAAAGGTTCAGTTCAGTTTAGCTCCTCTTCAACTCAGTTAACTCCAGGTTGTTCTTGAGTTCATTAATTCCCCCTGGGGCTCGGTTTTTGTATATACAGAGGTGCTTTGCACTCTCTTCATATGGATTTTTTGGGCAAACTTACTCTGCCAGATTGTAATTGTGTTATAGCTTTTGCTATTGGAAATAAAGTGACTTTGGAGGTCTGTATGGTGTGTCGATCATTGTCATGGGAAGTGCTTCATCTGTATCAAGGTGATTTTGTTCTTGTTTATTACTTATATTTCACTATTTTGATCAAATTGTTAGCTTTGAAGGCTTTATTAAGTCCATAGGGTGGGCATTTGGGTTCAAATTTGTTCATTTATGTTGGGTTTTATGTGATTTGGAAGGAGTAGACTGTAGTTGGAAATACTTATACTCTTCTAATCACGTTTTGCTTTGCATACAATATTTAATCAAGATGTGTTTGTAAGTGGTTTATTGGGCAGATTACTTAGGTTTGAAGAAAAATTTAAGCTCGGTTGTTTCTCTCATCTCTTCAAAGGACCTATTTTTCTGACATTGTGTGCATTTCAGGGCCTTCTAAAGTCGATCTCAAGCCTCAAAAAATTTGGCAACAAGCACTAGTTCAAAGATCCATCTCTCAAAAGTACATCTTAAACTCGGTTACTTGCTACCTTGGAAGCCCTAAACCTCCTCCTTTCGTTTTTAGCCTCCTACTTTCTCCTAGCTTTCTCCCTCTCCTTCGCGGCCCTCTATTGTTCATTTTTTTTTGCAGCCCTCTTTTTGCTTAGTTCATTGCCCCATTTCTCATTATTATTTTTTGCAGCCAATTATCCTGTTTGTTTGCTGCCCTCTTTTTCCTTCATTTTCAGCCTCTTCCTTCACTTTTTGCAGCCTTTTTTACTGTTGTTGGCTTCCCCCTTTTCCCTCTTTTTCTCATTTATTTCAGCCCTCTTTTTCTTCCTTTTTGCTCCATTTTACTCTCTTCCTCTTTCCCACTTTGCATGTAAAGTTTTGCATCTAGTTTTACTTCAAAAAGACTAAAAAATTTGCATTTTAAAATGGTAGTTTTGCACTTAAAATAATTTCATTTTTTTTCCGCATCTAGATTTACTTTGATTTTATTGACGAATAATGGGTGCTTGAGTTATTGTTCATTTTGAGCAGATACTGAAGAAGAAGTCAAACAAAGACAAGTCTAAAGACTTGAAAATATTGAAGAAAAAGTTCCCAACAAGAAGACAAACCACATCCTTTTTTGTAAAAGCCACTAAGGCTTCTTCACTCTTTTAATTTTTTCAAAGTTCTCTTCAAGGGTTAAAATCCCCAAGCATTGTAAACTATTAATAAAAAGGCTAGTGAGAGCAAGCCTCCCATCTTTTCTACTTCCCCTATTTGGGGGAAGTGTGTCTTGTGTTTCCTTTTCATCTTTACTTAGTGTAGTTTTAACTTAAAGCACTTAGCTTAGTTCTCCTGTTAGACTTAGTTTTCATTTCTACTAATTGCTAGATTAGATTTTATTACTTGCACTTAACTTAATTGTTGTGTATCTTTCTCTATAATTGTTAATCATAAAAAGAACACAAAGTCTCTTGAACCTGTCATAAAACAAGTCAAGAATACTCTCTGTCAGAGAGCACGTGCATTGCATTCGCATCATAGATTAGATAAGAACTTGAATCTCACCATAAGGTAGATCAAGAGCACTCTCTATCAGAGAGCGTGGTTTGTTAATAAAATTTGCCACTCACATCCCCTTTCTAAAATTTATTTTGTTGCTTTCCATCACCAAGTATGCTCTACCAACCCTAAAAAGTTGGATTATTACCCAAAACGGTGATTGGATTTGTTAATATTACAAGTGATAACCATAATAAAATCTTCACCCCCATAAACCAACGAACCAGCGTTGTTTCAAGAGATACTCAGGTAGTGGGGAAATTCCTACTGGTGGCGCCGGAAATCACCGTTGTCATAGAGTTCTAGCTTGCTGGTTAAATCCATTGGACACCTAGCCTAGAATATTGGACGGTACGTCAGGTCACCAAGGGGAGCCACTGAAGGTATATTTTTCCAGTTGGACTCATACCTTGCTTTCTTAGCATTAATAATCAAGATCACTAAAATTCATAAAATCAACCAAGATAATTTGCACAACATTCTCACCAACATTATTCTGAGAGTTGTATCTTCGGCATCCCCAAGCACTACACATTTTGACTCCATTTGGCACTGGTCACTTTGAAATTTTATATATTAATTAATCTAGGCCATTCGTCCATTGGGAATCTGTTTAAGTTATTATCTATTTGTGGATGGTATTTTATTGAACAAGTCTTCATTATATTGTTTATCTACAATCTTGTATCTACAACGTGGATTGCTCTTATCTTGTGTTTATCTCATTCATTACAAAAACTGTGATCTCATTAAAAACTTCTAAACAACACCTATCCACATCCGCAACCATAAAAACACTTAAAAAACATAGAGCCATAGACAACTCTTTGTAGGGACTACCCCCCTTGGCTTCGTTAGGAGTTTGCCTAAACGGAGGAGCTGGGATTTAGGGGACAGTACCTGGCTCATTGCTTGCCCCCAAGGCCACACTTCTCCCACTTGTAGTGAGGAGACAGCTTTCGAAATATTTTTGTTGCTGGTGTGCATCTCGATGGACAACATCTTTGGCGCCATTGCCGGGACAAATCTTTTGTTCTCGGACGACTTTAACCTTAGCTTTTTCTTAGTTTTTTACCTTTTTGATAGATTTTTAGTCCAATCAACTCTCTGAAATTAGACTTCAATCCATCTGGCGACTCCACTGGCAAATAACTTACCAAGGTATTCAACTAGAAGAAACTATGAAGGCTTACTCAATTTCATCCTTGAGCCCAAACAAGTTTATAGGAGGAGATTGAATAAGCTAGCTTCTCGTAGGATCCTTGAGAATCTTAGATCTGAGTCTGTTTTAGACATCCGTAGTTTGTTTCGAGAAAATAATAATCAAAATTGTTTTTTTGACATAATGGGTGAGTATTTTACTCAACTCGACTTCTCTCAGATAGCAAAGCTGTATAGAAGCTCCCTATGTTCACTGGCACTAATGCCACCACTTTCGCTATGCATCTCAGAAGTTTCTCTAGATGTGTTGATGCCTTCATCAGTGATCCTACACATCAACATGATGATGTTTATATGAAACTCTTTGCTCTTTCCTTGGATGGAAGGGTTGGTAATTGGTACAACAATGTACTAAACAATTCATTTTCTACACTCGAAACTTTCAAGACTGCCTTCACTAACAGGTTCAGAGAAAAGAATGAACCTATGCATCTGCTGGCTTCCTTGACAAACATAAAGAAGAAGGAGAACGAGACTATGGATGAGTTTAATCAGAGATTCACAGAACTATCTAATGCCATTACTGCCACTTATAAACCACCTGACCATCTATCTTGCTTTGTTACATTGAAGCACTTAGTGGGAAGATGCAGTATCAGATCAGAGATAAGGAACCCACTACTCTTCTTCAAGCACAGGAATTAGCAGTCAAGATAGATAGAAAAACATGCAATCTTCAGGAGAGTCTAACATTCCTGGTTATTCAAGACCCTCAACTCCTTTGAAGGAAGAGGATCCTTATAAAAAACAAATGATGGAAATGAAGGAGAGACTTGAAAGAATGGAAGATAAACATCTGGCCCAGATGAAAGAGATACAAAACAAAGTTATCAGTATGGAGAGGGCACAATCACAACCTGTCCCAAGAACATCCCCTCCAAAAGTAAACTGGCAAAGGAAAGCACCCAACCATGAACTGAGGCCTACACATCAATTAGAAGCTGCTAACATGGTTGAACCTTACACACCATTTTGTAGGGCTTGTGAAGACTTTCATGAGGAATCTTCTTGCTATCATGCATGCTATGTTTAAGAGCATGGTTTTCTGGAGGGTTGTAGTCCTAAAGCATCATCAAGCGAGCCTGAGTATATAAACTATGTAGGTGACATGCATAATATTTTCAGAGAAAGTTGGAGAGAGGCAAAACAATATTCAAGAGAGCCTGATACATTAACACAGTTGGGCAGCTCCATCTTGTCACCACATAAACCTAGAGCCAAGCAAGAGAGTAGAGTCAAGAGCATGATACAAGTGATAAAGAGTCCCTTACACCTGACATGGATGATGACTACAAGACTTTAATTGAAAATCAATCTTAGAAGTTTTGTGTGATGAGAATCCTCCATGCTCTCCACCTGATGACAAATATTTGGAAAGTTGGGTCCCCTATGATATCTTTGAAACCCAACTTTTTGAAGAAAATTGTTTTGAGCAGAATGAGGAGTGTAGTTAGGGAATTGATCTCAGTGATGAGACATCTCTCATATTCGACATAGATGGCGATGATGACTATTGGACTTTTATTGAAAATCCAACCTATGATGCTTTTGAAAATATTTTTGAGAATCCCATCTATGATGTGTCCAACAACGGGAGTTTTTATTCTGAAACTTATGAAAGTTGTAAAGAAGAGCAGTCGGAGTTTTCCTATGATCAGTGAGAGTTGTATTTGAGTATCTGTAACGAGGACTTGGAGAAGCAGTTCAGTGAAGAATCAAATGGGGTGCAACTAGATGAAGTTTTTCCTCAGCCATCTTCTTCACATATAGATGTTCCTTATGATTGGGAGCAGTTTTTGGCTTACACACGAAGTTATCAACAAATAAGCCCTTTTGATGAGTATGATGATCTGCCTCATCATACATATTTTTACACCAGTCCCATCCAATCTTGGATGGAAGAATCCTGCAAGAGCACCTACCAGTTTAGGAAGAAGTTCGACGACATTATTCATGCCTATGATTTCCCATCCAGACCGCCCATTCTGGATCATCACGCAGGTTTGCATTTTCTGAATAAAATATTCTTGTTTTGGCTGGTAACCAAAGACAAGGAAAAACCTTTTTACATTAATAAAATGCTTAGGTGGCTACACTGGATTTATGATTACACCTAACCTTTTTTATATCATGCTTAGAGTAGGAAAATAGGCTCCTCTAAGTGAGCATTTTCTTTCTGTACTTAGAAATAAATAAATTTTTAGTTAAGTTTTCGCATTCCCTTGAATAAAGCAACTTTTGAATCATTGGCTCTTTTTCATAAAGCTTGAGCTACTGAGGTTTTCTTGCCAAGTTGAGATGTTTTTATAGGATATGGAAACCAGAGATTCTGGTGTTCACGTATGCTCTCCTTGCATAAGAGACTAGATCGAGCACACGTACCGCAGTTGGAGCCAAATGTTATCCACTAATTTTGCACTTAATGGATTTTTGGTGAGCTGCCAGAGTATTGAACAAGTACACTTGTTCATGATCAAAGTTCAGGAGTCTGCCAGCCTTTTTTTGGGAGTCTGTTTGAAATTTTTTTGTAATACATGTTCATACCCCCTTGGGGAAATTGTAAAAAAAGCCCTAGCATTTAATTTTTTATAAAAGGCTTGGCTTCCCGGACCTAAGCATCAAGCCGACTAGCCCAGAGTATTTTTTTCCCTTGGTTATTATTGGTTGTTGAACAAACAACTAATAATTTCTGAGTTTTTCACTCACACCTCCAAAGCTAGGGTAGTTGTCTTGTTGTTTCAGCTTCAGGAGGTTATTAGAGCCTTTGTCTCAGTGTTTTTTTAAAATGCTAGGCATTCCGATTGAGTTGTATGAACATGTACTAGGTCACCCTAGAATTTCATTTGATTCTGAGAAAAAATAATTTTTTCCGTTTTTTAAGCCATTTTTTAATGGTTTAAATGGAAAAATTCAAAATGTAATAAAAGTGTGATCTGGAATCCGTTTTCGACATGGTTGGGCTCATTTTCAAGCCTGGAGCAGCATCATTTTACACCAAGGGCCACTTTCACTATGTTTCGGCCAACTGAAGCATCCCGAAGGCATCATTCGGCTAACAGAGCATCAAAATAGCATTTAAATGCTAAATTTGGACAAATTGACACAAAAGGACAAATTCAAAAAGTAAAAATTTATTTAAAAAATGGTGAGAAAGTGACATGGCATGGGTCCCCCATGGATTTGCTAACCTCTTCAAAGTTATAACTAAAAGTTTGGGTTATAATTTTTTGAAATGGTGAATTAATAAAAGGAGGGTGACGTGAGGGTGAAGAAAGATCACGAATGGTGTGAAGGTTGTGGTGAATGGGTGAGGGTGGACCCCTCCCCATATATTATATTATCTTTAACCACAGCATATCTTTCCAAAATAAACCATGTGTGTATCATGTAACTTTCCAAAACTAAAGAGTGGTTGCGAATTATCAAGGTGAAGGGTGACGTGAGAGAAGATGACTCACGCTAGTGTGATGGTGTGAGTGGGAGTGGGGTGGAGTGAGTTTAAACCATGGCATATAAATCCAATACATGCTAATGGTTTCAAGTTAGCACGGTGACGTCAATCCAAGCTTGGAGCTCACGCTAGCTTGTTTGGAGGCTAGCGAATGGAAAGGGGGTGGACCCCTCCTTATACCTTTATTTATTTCAAACTTTGGTTAGGTTTAAAACAAAATTCCATTTTTTTTTTTTCATAAAAAAAGTTCTTATATATTAAATATATAAAAAAGGTATCACCTGTAACTTTACATAGAAGTAATCCACAGTCCACTGTCACGTTGATAAACACCAACTATAAGGTCATAGAGTACATCTTTCTACCCATAAGCCCAAGTATACTAGTAATCAGTCTCCCCCACCATGTATCTTTCAGTTTGATAATGTAATTTCCGTTACAAAACATCAATCAAGAAAAACTAAACAATATGAATCATAAGATATATCATTCTTATGCATTCATATGAACTATCAGTCTATCAATTATGTACACAAAAAACAAAAATATATACATATAGGGGATGGATCGCTACCATCCCCTCTTGCCGCCAAAAAAATACCAACTGGACCTGCTAAAGCCATCTGTCTAATATGAACCAAAAATAGTATATGAGGATGGATCTCTACCATCCCCACGAGCCACCAAAAAAAGACCAACCGGCCCCGCCAATGCCATCTTAGATAAATAATCAGCATCTGAATTCATTTCCCTATATACATGCTGTATATTAATCTCCAGAAATTGACCCTTCAGTATCATGATACGGTCCATCCAATAGGTAAGTTGGATCAATTCCAACTCGAACTTACCTCTGAACCATTCCACTATGATCATGGAGTCCCCCGCAATTTGTATAGCCTCAATATCTAAAGACCGAGCCAGATGTAGTAGACTCCAAAGAGCAAGTAATTCAGACCTCGAATTAGTACCAAAGCCACAGTTCCACTTGATATTATACCTGCCCAGGTGTGGCGAAATAAGGATAGCCCCAGCACCACATTTGTTACCTCCGTCCTGTGATGCTCCATCAAAGTAACCGAAGGCCATATCATGTTTAAAAGATGGAGGCTGAATAATCCGAGTCTTATGAGAGCACTTCTGTCTGGGACCCTCATTCCAAAAGGCCTGTACCTTATTTGCTATCTGAAGAGGCGTGATAACCTTGTCTCGGAAAATGATGGAGTTTCGGGCCAGCCAAATATATCTACAAACATGAAAAGGTATATTCCGCAATCGGGCACCCCCCGATATCCAGTTCAAGAAAGCCTCGGATATATGAATTCCTTGCCAAGACCGTCCAGTAGCAAATATATTACCAATATGTTGCCAAACCTGTATAGAGAATGAACAGTCAATCATCAAATGATTGATACTTTCCGCCTCATGATGACATAATGAACAAATACCCGGTCCTTCAATGCCTCTACGTTGTAGCGAGTTCCATGTGAGAATGCGGCCAGCCAACAATAGCCAAGTAAATATGACAGTCTTATGAGGAATATGCCAATGCCATACCTCCTTGAACCATGATGGAATAAAATCCGGGAAGTTTGTTATAACAGTGGTTGAATATGCCAATGCCGCCGTAATAGTCCCAGTTTTAATATTCTTGTTCCAATACAGACTATCCTTGCACTGGTTCAAACAAATTCCAGTATTCCGGATCAAATAGGTATAATAAGTCCATTCTGTAGCCAGATCCCCCGACAGATCGAGGTCCAAAGCATCCATCCACCCCATGAAGCGTCCATCACCATAATAAATGGCCGCCTGTGCCAGATAATAGATTCTTCGACCAAGTAAATGAGTCAATAAAGGTTCTGACAGACGAGAGGAACCAACCAAACCCAAAATGGGGTCTCTACCCACTCTTATGCTCCATCCATCCCCGGGATGCCATGCCAGCCACTGTTTCAGGATAGGCATCGCCTGCAACAAGGCCCTCCAAATATTCGAAATAGATCTCCGGTCATATTCATGAAAGCGAATCCATTCTGATATCGGCCAACCCCGAATATATTTCGCAGTAATAACACGTTGCCACAAGCTTGGTACAAAAATACACCTCCACAGTAATTATGCATGAAGAGCTCGACCGAAAGCAGCAATATCCTTCAATCCCCAGCCCCCACAATCTTTAGGCCTTGCCAATAGATCCCAACGAACCAAACAGATAGATGACTTAACGCTGCATCCCGACCAAATGAAGCGAGTCACTGCACTCTGAATCCTCCGAATAATAGCCCGCGGGATCCAGGCTAAAGAGTACCAATAAACAGGGATGCCTTCCAATACAGATTTTGCAAGAATAAGCCTACCACCGATAGATAGGAAATGGTGCCCCCAGAAACCAACGCGAGATTCAATGCGTCGAAGAAGCCAGTGCCAATCACTGATCAGATAGTTGTTTGGCTTCAAATAAAATCCCAGGTACCTAAAACCATTATCAAGAGGGAGAACTTCAAATGCAAGATGTTGCTTAAGAACCACCAGCTCGTCTGGAGGCCACTTCGATTGATAAAACTGAGACTTACACATACTGATACACATACCCGTAGCTCCACAGAATAAATCAAGGGCATGCTTATAAGTAAGCCATTCACGGATAGTGCCCCCTCCAAACAGAAGGATGTCATCCACAAATAATAAATGGGTAATAAAAATTCCCGCGGCCACCTCAATACCCATGATATCCCCCTGTGCAGTTAGGCCTTTAATCAACCTGCTAAAGCCCTCCGCGATGAGAAGAAATAAAAACGGTGATAACGGGCAACCCTGCCGCAAGCCCCTCGAAGCCGAGAAGAAAGGAGTAGGACAACCATTGACCAGGATCGAATAATTTGCAGAAACCACACAGCCCATAATCCAATTTGTGGTATGCAAAGGTATACCAATCTGAAGTAAGACCAGTCTTAAAAAACCCCAGTCCACCCTGTCATAAGCCTTAATAAGGTCCAATTTTAAAACCAGTGCTTTCTTGTTCTTCACCTTAATGCTGTGGATGGTTTCCTGTGCAATAGCAATAGCATCAGTAATCAGGCGATTTTCCAGGAACCCAAACTGTTCATCAGATATCCCCATGGATAGCCCCCTCTTCAGCCGATTAGCGATGATTTTGGTAATTAACTTATAGATCAGATTGCACAGGGAAATCGGCCGGTACCCCGCGAAGGATAAAGGCTTATCCGACTTAGGGATAAGTGCCACAAATGTAGAATTCAAAGAGCCACAAACCCTTCCCTGAGTCCTAGATTCCTCCATTTAATTTCTCATTCACGCCAATTCCAATGTGTCGTACCATTCGCATGAGGAAGAGGCTCATGTGTTGCGAGTTTGGTAAGGTTGTTGGGGATGTGGCCCTTGTTACCTCCTAACTTGTAGGGGTAAAATTCAAGCCTTTGGCAGGCAGAAGTTTCAAGAAGCAAGTCCAGGCCAGTCAACAATTTGCGTTTTAAAAGTCGTGTGTTTAAGACTAGTACTCGGGATACATTAATGATCTGGTCATTTACAGGCAGCATTGCCTCTGACTGAATTTCCAAACAAATTTCGGTTGTCATTCAGAAGTTTTTGACAGGCCTCTTGATGGAACAACAGTAGAAAGAAGGGATTCATCTTGATCATTTTCAGGATACCAATCATAGACATTTGCCAGTCGCCTATTCCAAGCCTGTGGGGAGGTCGCAACTTGTGAAAACATCTCAATAAAGAGGACAAAAGTGACATTTTTACTCTATGTATAGGGCAGAGTTTGGAAGGCATGTGTTAAGATATAAAAATAAAAGGCGGCCACACGCAGGAATGACATATTTTTGGCACAACCATGAGCATTCAAACGCAGAAATTGTTTGATCGTGGAGCCAGCAGTGACACAAATGTTTTACCTGTCCACCATCGCATACGAACATCAGTCACAGGGGAAATCTCACGCTATATGAGTATTTTATGGTCAGCCAATCTCGGGTGTTATCCATCAAGTCTTTTGGAGCTTCCCATAAGTAAAACGTGGCTGCTCATTAATCACCATGTCATTTACTTGGCGGTTGATTACACCAGTGCCAGGCCGTGGATTTTGGAACCATTCTCGTGCTTTTTCGCTAGCAACCGAATGTAGATGGTTGTTTCTCTATGTGGCAGGTTTGGAGTTACCCACAATTCAACCAATCAGTCAATCAGGACACCCATACATTGGCAGCTGAATGCGAGTTGTTTCAGAAATCGTTGCATCTATGATCTCACTTGGAAATCAATTTCAGATAAGAATGAATGGCAGCCGAGCAGCGTCCCCCTGATTTCTAAAAAGCGATTGACCGACACCATTGGTACCTCAATCAAGGAACACAAACCTGAGCGCATGTCATTACGTGGCTTAAAGTGGCAGTCAAATCGTGGAAGCAGCGTCCATACCAACCTTTTGTCGGTGCCTATTACGTGAAATCAGCCTCAGATTTTTCATGAGCAGTTGTTCGACCTCGTCTCATTAGCCTTGCGTTGGTCGATCGCCGAGTCCTGGAGTTTTTGATCAGTACTGTCTGCATATCAGTTTGGTTAGCCGAATAGTGTGGACCTGATTTCTTGTGTGACTGATTGATGGAAATCACGTGTTTTTTATGGAGCCGCCATTTGCTTGGATGTGTGCAGCTATTCTGCCAATTTTTCATGTGCCCGTTTCATTCCCTAAATCAAAGAATCCTCTGTTTGCCGAGTCTTAACCAACTGGCAGCTGAACGATATCTTTTGGAAACCGAGGCTGTCAAATGTTGTGGCTCCAAGGTTTCCCTACGACTTGGCGTAATAATTTCTGCTAGAGTCAAAACTCATGCATGCCCAGATCTGAACGCATCCTCCCACGTGGAGCGTTATCCTGTTCTCATGCAGCCGATGATGTTAAGTTTCCTTTTAGTTATATGTTCTAATTGCATTTCGTTACCCACTTTTGGTTGGGTGGGAGCCCTTTTTAATTAATGGTGGGATCATGTTTTAGATGGGAGAGAAAGGTGGATCTTGATTCACCTTGTTTTTTCTCATTTATTATTATTTTATTTTATTTTACTTTTGGAAAATAAAAGCAATATGAAAGCCTTTTTGGCCTATAAAGAAGCAAGGCTTCTTCATTGTAAGGGATGGAAAAACTGGAAGGAATTTTCTCCAGGTTTAATAGAAAATTATCTTTTTTGGTTTACATGGTTGTTCAGTCGAGTGCCCTACATGGTGTGTGGCATTAACTTGTGGTATTGAGTGTTGGTTGTTTTAGGCTTTCTATCTTTCTATATCTGCGTCGGAGACCATAAACCGACGCTCCTATCCTATTGGAAGGCGGAAATCCTAGCAGTTGTTTTCTTTTCCCCTTTGTGGCCGTGCATGCACGGGTCGGATGCCCACATCTTATCAAGCTTGATGGTGTAGTATATCCTTTGTCTGCATAGCGCATCTCCTGCGTTTAGGAAGAAGAAAACTTAGTAACCACCCCTCTGACACAAGGCCCTCGTGGGTTCTCCCTTGACTCCATTTCGCCCTTTAGGTATACCGGCACTGGTCCATTAGTGGGGTTTTGATCATTTCCTTCTTCCGTCAATCTTTTCAAATACTCCTATGCTACAACCATTTCGCTAAGGCAACCTCTTCCAATCACCCTCCCCGCAACTGTTTCTTGCCTTAGCGATCTTAACACCAAGGACGCCCCCCTTGAGTTGGAGAAGAGCCAACCTGAAGCGAGGAAGAGAGGAGCATGGTGACAGTGGCTCCTCGGTTCACAGTTGCCATCGGGCCGGTGTGCCTAATTTTGGGCTTTGACACACACACGTCAATCAGGAGCGGCAACAGCCCTTAGGACATGAGTTGGTAGCAGAGGCGGCGTTTACCTCTCTAGTTCCTCTTCACGTCAACAAAGGTTCAGTTCAGTTTAGCTCCTCTTCAACTCAGTTAACTCCAGGATGTTCTTGAGTTCATTAATTCCCCCCTGGAGCTCGGTTTTCGTATATATAGAGGTCCTTTGCAATCTCTTCGTGTGGATGTTTTGGGAAAACTTACTTTGCCAGATTGTCATTGTGTTATAGCTTTTGCTAATGGAAATAAAGTGACTTTGGAGGTCCGTGTGGTGTGTTGATCCTTGTCATGGGAAGTGCTTCATCTATATCAAGGTGATTTTGTTCTTGTTTATTACTTATATTTCACTATTTTGATCAAATTGTTAGCTTAGAAGGCTTTATTAAGTCCATAGGGTGGGCATTTGGCTTCAAATTTGTCCATTTATGTTGGGTTTTATGTGATTTGGAACGAGTAGACTGCAGTTGGAAATACTTTACTCTTCTAATCCCGTTTTGCTTTGCATACAATATTTGATCAAGAAGTGTTTGTAAGTGGTTTCTTGTGCAGATCTCTCAGGTTTGAAGAGAAGTTTGAGCTCGGTTGGTTCTCTCATCTATTCAAAGGACCTATTTTTTTGACATTGTGTGCATTTCAGGGCCTCCTAAAGTCGATCTCAAGCCTCAAAAAATTTGGCAACATGCACTCGTTCGAAGATCCATCTCTCAAAACCACATCTTAAACTCGGTTACTTGCTACCTTGGAAGCCCTAAACCTCCTCCTTTCGTTTTTGGCCTCCTACTTTCTCCTAGCTTTCTCCCTCTCCTTCGCTGCCCTTTATCTTCATTTTTTTTTGCAGCCCTCTTTTTGCTTAGTTCGCTGCTCCATTTCTCATTTTTTTTTTTGCAGCCAACTATCCTCTTTGTTGGCTGCCCTCTTTTCCTTCATTTTCAGCCTCTTCCTTCACTTTTTGCAGCCTTTTTTACTGCTGTTCGCTTCCCCCTTTTCCCTCTTTTCCTCACTTATTTCAGCCCTCTTTTTGCTCCATTTTACCCACTTCCTCTTTCCCACTTTGCATGTAAAGTTTTGCATCTAGTTTTACTTTAAAAAGACTAAAAAAAATGGATTTTAAAAGGGTAGTTCTGCACTTAAAATAATCTCATTTTTTTTTCCGCATTTAGATTTACTTCGATTTTTTTAACGAATAATGGGTGCTTGAGTTATTGTTCGTTTTGAGCAAATACTGAAGAAGAGCTCAACCAAAGACAAGTCTAAAAACTTGAAAATATTGAAGAAAAAGTTCCCAACAAGAAGACAAACCACATCCTTTTTTGTAAAAGCCATTAGGGCTTCTTCACTCTTTTAATTTTTTCAAAGTTCTCTTCAAGGGTTAAAATCCCCAAGCATTGTAAATTATTAATAAAAAAGCTAGTGGGAGCAAGCCTCCCATCTTTTCTACTTCCCCTATTTGGGGAATGTGTGTCTTGTGTTCCATTTTCATCTTTACTTAGTGTAGTTTTAACTTAAAGCACTTAGCTTAGTTCGCTTGTTAGACTTAGTTTTCATTTCGACTAATTGCTAGATTAGATTTTATTACTTGCACTTTACTTAATTGTTGTGTATCTTTCTCTATAATTGTTAATCATAAAAAGAACACAAAGTCTTTTGAACTTGTCATAAAACAAGCCAAGAGCACTCTCTGTCGGAGAGCACGTACATTGCATTCACATCATAGATTAGATAAGACTCTTGAATCTCGCCATAAGGTGGATCAAGAGCACTCTCTATCGGAGAGCGTGGTTTGTTAATAAAATTCGCCACTCACATCCCCTTTCTAAAATTTATTTCGTTGCTTTCCATCACCAAGTATGCTTTACCAACCCTAAAAATTTGGATTATTAACCAGAACGGTGTTGGATTTGTTAATCTTACGAGTGACAACCATAATAAAATATTCACCCCCATAAACCAACGAACCGGCGTTGTTTCAAGAGATACTCAGGTAGTGGGGAAATTCCTACTGGTGGCACCGGAAATCACCGTTGTCATAGAGTTCTAGTTGCTGGTTAAATCCACTGGACACCTAGCCTAGAATATTGGACGGTCCGTCAAGTCACCAAGGGGAGCCACTGAAGGTATACTTTTCCGCTTGAAGTCATACCTTGCTTTCTTAGCCTTAATAATCAATATCAGTGTTTTAAAAATCGGTCTAACCAATTTCGGAACCGGTCGGTTCATCAGTTCGGTACCAAACTGGTTCAAACAGGCAGGCAAACCGGATCGGTGACCGGTTTGTTACCGAACCGGCCGGTTTGTTACCGAACCGGCCGGTTCGGTATCAAACCGGTCTGACCAGCCGAGTTCCGATTCTGACCGACCGGTTATGATCCATCTCATGCAATTTGCAAACCCATTAATGAAAAACTTAAAGTATTATTTTAATAACAACTGTGTACAAAAATCCAACCCAGAGGTGGACCGTCAGAATTCAATTATAGATTAACGGTCATGAATTGATGTTGTGCGTTCTACTCGACAGAGGTTCTGATTTAAATATTATTAAGAAGCCCCACGACATATGTGGGAAGCTACTAATGAGCTTATTATTAATATCAACGGTAGAGAATTTGAAGAATATATATAAATTTATTCATTCTTTACTAACCTATCTTGATTTTACAATTATATTAGTGGCACTGTGGCAGTGCTATAGTAAAATCGAAGATAAGGGTCCATTTCATAAAGTGCAATTAAAACTGAAACTCACAATAATAGAGATAAGTTTCAGAATACAAAAATACTTGAAATTTGAGAGACTTCCCTTCCTAAAAGGTGGCCACCAAGCTAATTCTTTTTGCCTATTAATATAATAAACGGATAATGTCAATACTAAAGATATTAATTTACACATTCAACAAATTCAAAATCTAGTTTGTATTTTTTTTTTTAATACGAGAGAAGATGACATTCGTAATGGGTAAAAGTGAAGTTTCTTTAGTATTTATCATCATCACGAAAAAACCACTAAATAAATTATGGGAATTTGTTAAAATTCTTACTTTGTTTTTGAGTTGTAATACAAGATGTCATATATTGATTAAATTTCATAATCCCGGAGGAGAATAAAAAAACCACTAAATAAATTCTCGGAATTTGTTAAAATTCTTAATTTGTTTTTGAGTTGTAATACAAGATGCTATGTATTAATTAAATTTCATAATCCCAATGGTGGAATAAAAAAAACACTAATTCTGGGAATTTGTTAAAATTCTTATATTATTTTTGAGTTATAATACAAGATGTCATGTATTGATTAAATTTCATAATCCCACAGGGGGAATAGATTCTCTCCACTAATGAATCTTTGTTGGAATTTACCATCGCATGTTGTTTTTCTTTAAAATTTAAATATTTTATGTATTTTTTAGCAAACCGATTCATTAAATTCAAATCGGTCGATTTATGACCGATTCATTACTGATTCCGATTCCGATTCCGAGTTGACCCTCGACCGATTCCAAGTTTGATTCCGATTTTTAAAACTATGATCAAGATCACTAAAATTCATAAAATCAACCAAGATAATTTGCACAACATTCTCACCAACATTATTCTGAGACTTGTATCTTCGACATCCCCAAGCACTAGACATTTTGACTCCATTTGGCACTTGTTACTTTGAACTCTCAGATATTAATTAATCTGGGCCATTTGTCCATTGGGAATTTGTTTAAGTTATTATCTATCTGTGGATGCCATTTTATTGAACAAGTCCTCATTATATTGTTTATCTACAATCTTGTATTTGCAATGTGGATTTCTCTTATCTTGTGTTTATCTCATTTATTACAAAAATTGTGATCTCATTAAAAACCCCTAAACAACACCCATCCGCATCCGCAACCATAAAAACACTTAAAAAACATAGAGCCATAGACAACTCTTTGTAGGGACTACCCCCTTGGCTTCGTTAGGAATTTGCCTAAACGGAGGAGCTGGGATTCAGGTGACAGTACCTGGCTCATTGCTTGCCCCCAAGGCCACACTTCTCCCACTTGTAGTGAGGAGACAACTTTCAAAAGATTTCTATTGTTGGTGTGCATCTCGGCGGACAACACAATGCATTTTGCCTAAGTTCATGGAGGCTAGAAGCCTGTTACAGCCAAAAATGCAGCTAAGGTAAGAATCGTTGAGTTTCTACCCCTTGGAATCTGCCTGCAGAAGGCGGAAACCGGAGGAGGAAAAGTTGATCATCACAAAATTGTTGTGTTTGCGCAACCCGTAATCCGCCTGCGGAAGCCGGAAGGCAGGAGGAGGAAATGGCAGTTGAAAACAAGGCAGAAAGTGTGTTTTCCGATTTCCGAAGTCCGAGGTCGGAAGCGGAAGTCGAAAGCGCAGAAGAATTCTAAGGCAAAAAGATAACTTTCTAATTTCCGAGTTCCGAGGTCGGAAAGGCAGAGAGCGGAAGTCGGAAGTGCAGAAAAAGGTTAAGGTCGTTTGTTGAGTTTCCAATTTTCGAGTTCCGAAGTGCAGAAGGCGGAAAGCAAAAGTGCATAAGGAGGAAGAGTGTTCTGTCGCACATTGAGTTTCCAATTTCCGAGTTCCAAAGTGTGGAAGTCGGAAAGCAGAAGTGCGGAAGGCGGAAGGAGGAAGAGTGTTCCGCCACACATTGAGTTCCCAATTTCTGAGTTCTAAATTGCAGAAGGCGGAAAGCAGAAGTGCAAAAGGCAGAAGAGTGTTTAAATATTCTAGTTGCACATTAGGTTTCCGATTTCTAATTTCTGAGGTCGGAAAGGCAGAAAGCAGAAGTTTGGAAAGCGGAAGGCTGACAATTCACTTTGTTGAACCTTTGAGCTTCCAACTCCCGAGTTCCGAGGTCGGAAAGGCGGAAAGATGAAGTGTGGAAGGCGAAAGGCGAAGTGCAGAAAGAACAGATTCAGTGCGAAAGAAGGCTTTCCGTGCACAGAATGGATCTGTTAATGGCGGAACCACTGTTACAGCGATGTACAGGGGTTCTTAAGCCTGAGAATGAAGTTGGAAGAGTGAGTTAACATCCATGCCCGGTGTTTGAAAAGTAAACAAGTGTTCTTGAGGCAAAATTTTTAATTAATCTGCATTATGGGGTATGGGGACGTGACAATAAGGAGACTATTGTTTTCCAACTCCTTCTCTCTTGCCTGTAGTGATCCTTTGACAAAGGTTTCTTCATTCTCTTCATGAATATTTCCATTTCCTTGAGTAGATTCCAATATGGCATGAATGATTTTGTTCTTGTGCATCTCATGAGTGGTCACTTCTGAACTTCAAAGTAGTTTCAACAGATGGCCATTATGTTACACTTAAGCTCTGCCTTTGTATTAATAAGGGATTAAAGGTATGTCTAAAATATTGAGGTGAGAGTTATTCATGTTCCGTTCCATGATTCCACCTTATTGCAGTTTTTCTGTATTAGAAAGTCCTCTTCAAACACCCACTGAATTTAATCACTCTGCCCGTTTTCAACTTGAGACTGTCACCAAAATCCTACCTACAAAACTGTCATATGATCACTGTTTGCAGTTGCACATTTGATCTCTTAACTCATCTTTTGCATATGATGGAAAATGCTATTGTTTAATTGTTGTTGTGTGGTTATCTTTTGTTCATGGACTAGTCATGTGCGTCATGCGTCCTTATTCCATCCCTTCAAAGATATTTTTAAATGGACATTCTGTTGGGTGAATGATGCCCCATTGGAGGCTTCGGATGGGAAGGAAAGCTTCAAAATATCGATTGGATAGTTTGAAATTATAGATTTATTATCCTCCAAGGCACAAAGTGAGTCTGGTATGATGGTTAGTAGCTGAAAAAATTAAACAGTAGCTATGAATCCTAGTTTCATGGAGTAATCTCTTGCACCTAGATGCCGTTGGCAGATACCTGTGGAAAGGGAAATAGAAAACTAGCATGTTAGGTAGCTGAACAAGACAGTTTTTCTTTATTGACCTATGAGACATAACGGTGATATTACTGATCTATAAGGTCTGCAATGACAGTCTCTGTATGGTATTTTTGTTTATTTCACTGGTTGAGAAGCTATCTAAAAGTGCTCTTCATAGCTTCAGTTTATCTAGAAGTAAATATAAACAAGTATGACTGTTGATAGCAATCCTTTTAATTATTTTCATCAAAGGACATGTCAAAATCAACAAGCTTGACCTCACATCCTTCAAAAGAATATAAGAAAAATCAAAATATATTGTACCACAGAAATTGTAGAACGGAAAACTCCTCCGAGAAGAGCAGTTGCACCAATTAAAGCATGAAGTCCTGGCTGGATGTTGGCCCTGCAGAGGAAACATTGAAAACCCTTTTAGTTATCAACACATTTCCGAATAAATAACAAAGCCTATAAATCAACAATTTGGCTTTGATTTTCTGTCTTGCTCTAGGAGTTGTGTTTGTTACCCTGGAAATATTGACTGAAATATGCAACCCAAAAAAGCTCCAACAGATGCTCCAACCTAATTAAGAATACAAAAATGATAGTAAATGCAACAAATATGTCAGCTAGATCGCTGCATAATATTCAAATTGTTTGTAAGTTAGGAACATTGTCACAAGCTTCAGTATCTTGATTTACCATCATTGATGGCACGAAAATGCCTCCAGGAGTTGCTATTCCATAGGCTAAGATAAAAACTGTCAAGAATGAAACAGTATGAATACCCAAGCTCTTTACAGTAAAGTAAGGATCTGCATCATGCCCCAGTTGAAGTAGATTCTTAATTGTCTGCTCACGAGAAAAACCATCTATGAGGAGTAATCTTTGAATTATAAAGCACTAAATTCAAAATCTCGAAGGGATGTATCAAAATTTTGACATAATCAGAAGTTTATTGCACAAGAACCCACCTCATGTGGTACTGAGAACATAAGTGTTGCAAGATCATTGTACTGCCTGACTCCACTGATTGGATGATGTTCAGGGCAAATATAGGCAAACCAAAATTTCTCATCTGATGACCTGTGAACATGATACAATGAAAAAACATTTAATTCTAGTAAAAGAGGCTGAATTTCTATTTCAAATGAGATAATGATTTGATTTTGTAATGTTGACCATATAATGCACTTCTATACATGTTAAGCCATACATGGATATAATATATTCATTGGAAAGATAAAATATTATCTTAGTTTTACTACACAAACTTTAGCTGCTAGTCAAATTCAAGTGTCAAATGATAAATCACATAATGAGTTCCAGTGGTCGACCTTTCAACTTTCAAGTCGAGTAGGAACAACATTTGCTACTAGTAAAGCCACAGCTAGACAGGTGCCACTGAACATGCAGTTAAGCCTAGGCACATAGCTGTGATATGATGTACGTTTTTGCAACCAGGCACCCAATAACAGTTGGAATCCTAACTTTCACTTGGCAGTAAGCTACAACTAACCATGTGGGTACAATCCATAGAAGAGCCTGTGAGTGGGGCTATCAAACATACGCTAGGGCTCACAGCTGTGTAGCCACACCATGGGCTGATGTGTAATAGAGAAGTGTTGATGTGTAGAAGAGCTGATGTGTGCAGGGAAACACAAGGCCAACACATCATCACAAATTCTGCAAGCTGTATGTCTGTATTTTAAACGGAACTGAACAAAACAGTAGTTTGGATTTATTTTCTAAGAGTATTTTCCAAAGCCCTGGTGATAATATTGTTGAAGAGCCTATTGTCATTTTTTGAAAATTTTGCACATGTGATGATATAGAATACAGATCTAAACGTTTGTGCACTTCAGCAATAAACTATTACAAAAAGATGGGGAAAGAAGCTTGGTAGCAGCCGTGTGTAAGGAGAATCAGAGGTGGCCCTGAAAGCACAGTGCAAGGGCAAAGGAAAACATAAAGATGGGCATGAAGATGGAAAAAAGGGTGCTGACTCAGATATGCAAAATATTGGGAAAAGTATTAAGTGTTTTTATTCTGGAAAGATGGAGCAAAAGGCCAAGTTTTGTAAGAAATGACTGTGGGACCAAAAACAAAATAAATAACCTTAATTTAAAAGATCAATCACAAAAGAAACAGGGCAATGTAGCTGAATGTAAAAAGAAAGAATTTTTTGTGTTTATAACTAGTGATAAAGGAGCCCATGGAAAAATTATTGACTGGTGTATCGTCTCTGGTGCATTACAACATTAAAGATTTTACTAATTGAAGAGTTAGAGTACTGATTTTGTGGAGGACAGTCCATGTATTTTACTACTTGGAGAGCTGGTATACTGATTTTGCGGACGACAGTCCAACTGTGATTTTGTGGTCTTGAACGCCAGAAAAGAATACAGAGTTGAAGGAAACGGAACTGTGCAAATGCAGATGAGAGGTAAGAAGCTGTTGTGTAGGAATGTTTCCTATCTCCCTGATTTGCAGAAAAATCTACTTTTAGTTGGAATATGAAGCACAGTCCACACTTCAATATTGTATTCAGTAAGAATAGATGTTATAATGCTGACAAAAATAGCATAAAGATAATTGCTATGGGTGTGGAAGAACCAGTGTTCCACGGAGACTCGCCCCCCAAGGTCGGGAGCTTACCCCCCTCGCTCCCCATGCCTCGGGTGCTTGGGGGATCCTTCCAAAATGTCTCCCCTCGCCCCCAATTTGGCGAAACTTGAGGAAACGCAGGGGGCAGCTTGTACCCCTGTTTTGAAGCGGACACCGGTGAAGTGGGGGGCTCCTAGGCGCTCTAGTAGTAATGGTAATGTTAAGAAAAGTGGTATTTTCCTTATCTTTCATTTTCTATCCGTTTACTTAACATTACCATTAATTGTTTCAGGATGTTTGAGAGTGGTACCAACCTCAACGGACTTCACATGCGAAAAGTAGAATTTTAGATCCCATTCATAATTCAATAGACTTAACAGTTTTTAGAATTTCGGGATTGCAACGTTTCTATTAGATTTTATCATGTATGAGGTTAAGGGATTGTCATTTAATCAAGCACATCAACCTCTCTATGTACCTTGAGATTGGTGGTGTTGATTGTTAAACTCCTCTATCATGACCTTAATCAAAATGTACCCTTTAGTCAAGCAAAATCACTTATTATGCATGATTTTTTTTAAATTCTACCTTATTTTAATGCTTGGTTTAGGAAGTTTGATCAAAATTGTAGGATGTTGAGTAATGTCCTTTGAGTATCAACTTCGAGATTCAAGGTAGATGCAAGGGCTAAAAGCCTAGAGGAGGCAGGCACAGGCTGCTTTTGATGAATAGGATCCCACTATAGGATTAAATAGTTCACTCTTGTATAATGTATCTTGGACTTGAAATCCTCAAATAATGTGATGCCCTCTGGAATCATGAAGAAATAGGGTTTTCTGGTCACATTTCCCATTACAACATCTATGCCATGGATTTACACAATGTTGAAGTGTGTTGAATCATTGAAGAATTAGACTGTATTTACAAGGAGCAGCTTAAACTATATTTATATAGGATGAATTGTTATTGACGAGTTTTATAATATTATTATATATTTTATAATTTTTATGACCTCGACGCCCCCCATCCCCCCTGAATTTCCCTAAAATTTGGGGGTGAGCTCCACACGTCCCCAACGTGTGTTTCCCTGCTCCCACGTCCTGGAAACTTGGGGGAACATTGGGAAGAACATTGTTTGTTCCTATTGGTGGATGATGATGACAACAAAGGGAAGGTAATAAAAAGATTTATTAGCTTTTGCTTCCACTGAAATCATCAGTTAATTTATCCCAGTTAGTGTAAGAATCTCGGATCTGAAATATTTACCTAGGCACTGGTTTAAAGAAATTAAAACTACAACCTCTGATTCTTGCATGCCAAAGTGTTCCCCCCAATTGGCCAGATTCCAAAAGGGCATATTTCAGTGTCTGTGGGCAGCCTGAAAAACATAATGATCGTGAATGGGAATGATTCAGCCACTTCTAGGACAACGAATTGGTAGATTTGGGAACCCAATTGAACCTCCTACTTAGATCAGTCATCAACTTGGAGTGCATTGTCCATCTCGGGGCTCTTCCAGACACAGGGGGGTTTGCAAGCTTAATTTCAGGCATAAGGAAGATTAATTGATGGCACACCTAAGGTTTTTATTTTTTAAAAGTCCCAAGTTTGTGTAATTAATCATTAAAAGGAAAAAAGTGCACTTTATCTTCTATTTTTCAATTGACATTGCACTTTATGAATTAATTGAGTGAAATTAGCCTAATTTCCCTAAGTCGATTTGGCCTAAGTGACTAGTGGCACACATGTTGAGGCGATTTAGGATGATGTGGCACTTGCACACACATGTGGAGGCACTTTAGGATCTTCATAAGTAAATCTCACCTCAAGATCAAGTACTAGCCATTGATTTGCCTCTTTAGCACATGGATTGACTTCCTTAAGCTAATTCATTGGCCCAACAACTTCATCTTGGAATAACGATATGACCAACTCCTTGGATCATGGAAAACAACACATGGCTTTTGCACTTGGTTTCTATCATCCCCATGGTTTTCAACATTGGTATTGAGGAGACCCATGGTATTGGAAAATATTTTAATGTTTTACTTGTCAAGGGTTGAATTCGCCATCTTTAAGCCTAACTACTTGGCATTTCTTATCATTTGTTGTAAAAGAAGTGGATCTAGATTATTGATCCAGTAACGACCCTCTTGGGATCATCATCTATGTAACAAACCTAACCCTCATCACAAGAGGAAATCAGCCCCTCGTGCTATAAAAGAGAGGCTGATTTCTCTTAAAAGGGTCAAAATTTTGTGCAAGGAAATAATAATACTTTTCCTTTTTCTTTTTGGTCTAGTACTTGTTATCCACTAAGTTGCACTTAGGTGGATTTTCTTGTGAGCCACCAAACTTATGACCAAGGTAGTTGTTCATCATCAGTGCTCAAAAGTTACATAGTTCATCAGGGCCATTTTTGGGCCTCTTTTTTAATAATTACATGTTCATACCCCTTGGCGATATTGTAATAAATGTACTTGCATGGAAAATTTTTTGTAAAGGACTTGGCCTCCTAGGACTTAGACGTCAATCCGATCATCCCAAGGTGTTTTTTCCCTTATCAATTATGCAATGTTGAATAAGCGATGTATAATTTTTGAGTTTTTCGTCGCTCCTCCAAAGTTGGAATGGTCGTCTTGGTGGTTAATGTTAAATTCTATGAAGCATAGGAACATTAGCCTGTATGAATTCAAATGAGAAGAGAATGCTGCAGAAGAGAGAGAAGAATGTAGCATAGGTTGTTCAATTAATGATGACAAAATCACACACACATGGAGACAAAATTGGAATAATATGATTATATTCATGAATCAGTAAATAATATGGAATACACTGGTTGTACATATAGGAGAATTCGAATGCCTAAGATAGGATTTGAATCTACCAACTCGGACTGACTCCACAGCTAACTCAGTGTGGGAAAATCACCACTGGAGCTCACTAATGCAACTCTGGATAACTAACTTAGTCTACAATCAGTTAACTGATGAGGGTAGGTGAGAAAAGGCACTCACACTCCCTTAAATCATGCAAATTGGCGCTAGGCTAACTGATTGTGATCTAACTGATGGTAACTGGAGCGTAACTGAACATAACTGATTACCTACCAAGGTCAACTGAAGGAGACTACTGGTGGCACTCAGAGTGGGTTCCTAAATTATAGGGATTGGTCCCTAGGGAACCTAAACTCATGCAATCAGGTGCAGTAAGTGGCATATGTCCCCTAGGTGTGTCCCCCATACACTAGTGGAGTGATGAAGACCTCCTAAGCTAGGAAAATAGACAATTAGACTATGTGGTCAAAGGGAGGATTAATAATAATCCCAACACCCCCCCTTAATTCTGACTTTGAACAACCTGGGCCCTGGCAACTAAGACCAAAGGTCACCCATACAATATAAATGCAAGATAATAACTGCTAAAAAACGAAGAAATTAGGAAAACCTCATGGGACCCCCCCCTCCTCCCTTAAAAATAAGCAGGAAAATCAGGATCAAGCTTTCATATCAAGAGAAAAATTATTCTTAAAAAGGAATTGTAAAAATATTTCTGCAACCTGCATCTCTGTGGTGCAGTGAGGCAGTATTATTGTCCTTGTGTGCACTAGTATCCTGGGACTGTGCATGTGAACCTCTCCATCTTCTTCCAGTCCGATGATAAATAGGAGAAGGAATGTTGCCTGTCTCTTCTTTCTAGAGGAAGAGTGACATGATCCAATTGGTTCTTCTGTGAGCAGGGTTGTTGATCAATCCTTACCATCATGTAGCATCTCACTGGGAGCTTGTTGCATCTCTCTGAAGGAAGTGAACTTGCTTAACATCATAGTTTTAAAAATCGGAATTGGATTCGGAATCGATCGAGGGTCAACTCGGAATCGGAATCGAAATCGGTAGTGAATCGGTCATAAATCGGCCGATTTGAATTTAATGAATCGGTTTGCTAAAAAATACATCAAATATTTAAATTTTAAAGAAAAACAACATTTTCAAGATTATAATCCATGATTCTAAGGCATTGAAGACAAAATAACCAAAATTTGCTCATGTATATAGTATATACCATATAAGAGTCAATATATCAAAATGGCACAAAATGTACTATAATCTGGACTCTGGAGTCTGTGACTGTACTCTGTGGATCTATGTTGGTATAGGAATCAATCCACTCTTTCATGTGATTATGTGTGTATTCCTGTCCAAGCTTGTGTGTAAAACTCACATGCTTGTACAATGATTTATAGAAGAGAGAAGCAAGACTAGAGATGGATCAAGAATAGGGATCCAAATCTAAAGTACAATCAAGAATATAACAAGACTCATATCCTAGACTAGAACTCCAGTAATAGCTGCAACTTCAAGGAATGAATGACCTCATGATAGACTTCGCTGGCCTAAGCATTATTGTTGAGTATTCAATTTAATTACAACCATCTTTTTGCTGAACTAGCCTTGTAATCTCAACATCTAGCAACTAGAATAAGTCGTGTTGTTCCACACCCATAGTAACCATCTTTTTGCTATTTTGATCAACTATAAAACTCCTATTATTGTTGAAATTTATGTGTGGGCTATACTTCATTATACTACTTATCAAATGTAGGTTTTTTCTCCAAAACAAGGAACATAATAGACATTTTTAGTTATTACATTCTGTCCTCCTAGCTAAAGTAGGCCATTTCCCTTTCTGCTTAGCTTGTATTCTACAACACCACTCAACACAATAGAAACAGATTAAGATTTATCCTCTACAAAATCAACATAGCAATGAATATTGTTAGTAAAATGTCTAAGTGCTCTTGAATCAATGTACCAATAAACCTTACCACTCTTTAAATCCTTGTTTTTGGCGATGAACACATATAACTCTTTTTCCTCCTTTTGTTCTGTCACATCAACATGTTTCTTTCCTTTCCGGTTTGATCATCAAAAGAATAACCTTGGCTATGTTTTTCATCCCACAACCTCTTCCTTCAAACTTTACTTATATGCTCTAGTTTTCTACCATAAAAGCATTTAGTTGTTTTTCTCCTTTTACTTGACTTGGAAGACATATCTTCATCATTCTCATCCCTCTGTTGGCTACACTTTCTCTTAAACATTGTTGCAAGTGCTACCTCAAAAACCTCATTCATGCTGTGTTGTTCCCAAACTGCTTTGTCCATTTGTCCTGGTACAAGAGTTTTGTGCTGGACTACTCAAATGTGAGATCTTTATCTATACTAGTAATGTTCAAAGTTTCAATAAAATTTGCTTAGGAAATAGTAGTTATAAGTTGTGTTGGGTAGTTAGGTTAGGGAATGGGATAGGTTAGGACCTAGGTTAGGGAACCGTAGAGATAGGTTAGTAAAAAAATTAAAAAAACAAAGTAATAGTTTAAACTTCAAAAAAAAATCAAAAAAATGTGAAACTTACCAGACCGGACCGGTCAGCTTCGAACTCAGCTGGTTGGACCGGTTTGTTACCGAACCGGACCGGTTTGGTTACCAACTGGCCGGTTCGGTAACTAACCGGTCCCCGATCCGGTTTACCTGCCGGTTTGGTACCGAACCGGTGAACCGGCCGGTTCCGAAACCGATTTGGCCGATTTTTAACACTATGCTTGACATAGCACAAGGTTCTCTTTCTGAAATTGGGATCGTGTTCTCCTCATGTTAGATGGCTCTCAAGTCATGTTCCCGACTGCCTCAATAACCTTTTGTTCCCATTTAGGCCTAGGATTGGGAGTAGGGACTGGATTTGGATTTGGATCACTGTGAACTTCATCTTCAATTTCATCAACTTGTTCAACTGGGTCCTCTGCTTCGGATTCTGAATCTGAAACACTAATGGAAACATTATTATATGTAAAAGGAGTAGATAGAATTGTTTTACCTCCCCTTTCAAATGGCAATCGAGATTGTACTAGATCTGAGTATGGAAGAAAGTGTGAGAATTCATATGCCTTGGAGGCATGGTTTGCAACACCCTTCTCGCTATAATCTTCCCAGTTAAGATCTTAGATCTCCACTAAGTTAGGACCAAATAACACTTGCTTTGGTGGGCCGGTATATGTCATCTGGTATACAAAAATAATAAATTTGCAGCTAAAGAGGGCACATAGAGTACATCTTTGAACATTCCATGTTTTAACTTGATTGAACCCTTTCCTTCAACTCGAATTTGAGTGTCATCAAACATATGAATACTTGGACCATCAGTAAGTTGTAATGAAGAAAATGATTCTCTGGATGCAACCATATGATTGGAGGCTCTTGAATCAATGAGGAAGGCATGTGATTTTGAACAGCTAGCCTTCAGTGCATGGCATATCTCATCATGATCTTCAGTCTTTTCTCTAGAGTCAGTCGTTGTCGCCCAAAACTAGCATGCGTGTGTTGAAGCCCAAAAAGTGAGCACACCAGCTTGTTACTTACCTCTGATATTGAAGAGTGCATTGCTAACTTGCCAACTCTAGCTCTCCAACTTGCCAAGTCCACGCTGTGTATGAGAGTAGGTTTCAAAATTCAGACTGTGTATGAGAGTAATAAGTATTAACAGCAGTAGGATAGTCACTTCAGTCTTCAATAGCAATTTGTAAAAGCAGTAAGATATAGCAATTTGTAACAGCAGTAAATTTGGTTCAAGAATCAAAATTTCAAATGGATAAACAGTCATTAGTATTTACATGTCTGAATTTAATGGATACTCCAAAGTCCAAACAGAGTACAGACCCCTCTAGACNATCAAAATTTCAAATGGATAAACAGTCATTAGTATTTACATGTCTGAATTTAATGGATACTCCAAAGTCCAAACAGAGTACAGCCCCCTCTAGACAGTAACCCCTCCACAATCCACTACCCACTGGCCACGTTTATGCACTGTGCAGTTGCTAGTAAATGATAAATCCTGACCCTTCACTACTTGCCAGCACAGTAGCAGTGCACTGTGCACCCTTCTTCTGTGTCCACTGTCCACTGTCTCGAGTCTCCAACTGCCACAGTAGGCTGTAGCACCCTTCTTGTGTGCACGTTAGGATGTAGCAACTGCCAACATGAACAGTCCACGACTCCACTCCAAACTCTCCTCCAAACATCAAACAAAAATAACAAAAGGTGGGTCATGGGAGTGAGTGAGTGAGTGTGTTGTTACTTGTAGTTGGGTTGGGTTGGGTTGGGTGGGTATTAGCCTTTAGGTTAGGGATTAGGTTAGGTTATGTTAAAATAAAAAACAAAACAATAAAAATAAATAAAAAATAAAAAAATGCACCGCTGGGTCGTAACTCAGTCGGTCAGGGTCGAAACTCGCTCAATCAGACCGGTTCAGACCGAACCGGAGCGGTTTGGTGACTGAACCGGTCGGTTCGGTAACAAACCAGTCACTGATCCGGTTTACTTGCCAGTTTGAACCGATTTGGTACCGAACCGGTGAAACGTCCGGTTCCGAAACCAGTTAGACCGGTTTTTAAAACTATGGTTTGAGTGTGAGTTAGAGGCTACAGTAGTTCACTGTGATAATCAAAGTGGCATCAGGTTATCTGAGAATCCAGTGTTCCATGACCGGAGCAAACATAGACATCAGATACCACTTCTTGAGAGATTGTGTTTAGATAGGAACATTCTGTTGGAGTACATACAGAGAGATGAGCAGGTGGCAGACATTTTCACCAAGGCACTTTGCATACAGAGTTTTGTGAAGCTCAGGGATAAGTTGGGGTTGTTAGCGAATCCCTTCCGAGTTGAGAGGGAATGTTCAACTAGCAGCAACAAGGAAGGTCTTCCTCCATGCATGTGTCCTTGCATGCAGAAGACTTAAATTAGGAAACTAGTTGCATTTAATTTACATTTCCTAAGTTTAATTTGGAAAATAAATTAAAGAGATCTAAAAGAACTTTAGTGAAACACTAATTAAAGTGAAAGTGAAATAAGGGTTTTCGCTTTACCTAAAGTTATAAAAGAAAGGTCAATTGGTGGAGAGGACATGGTTGCATTCCGACAGAGACAGAGGAAGACGTGTGAGAGAGAATTTTGGCGAAGAAGACGGGGGAGCACTAACTCAAGAAGGCAGCCCTAAATTGCAGAGGAGAGAGACAAGAGACTTTGGCGGAGGTACGCCTTACAACAACAGCAGCACCAGCGTACAACAGGGCCATACAGCAACAAGCTGCCTTGGGAACCATGCCATCTCACAGGTTTTTCTCAGTGATTTTTGGGTGTTTCAATTTTGCCATCTAGGGCATAAATCGATTTTCTGATATTGTAGAAGCTCTATATTTTCTTAATAAAAATATCCTTTCATACTATTGCACTGGTTTTCTCATCTTCGGTTTTGTCCGGTGGTTTCTACCCAAAAAGATTGTGTCGTTTCTATTGATGTGATTGATGTTGTAAATGGTTCTCAGTTGTATATTCCGCTGCATACTGTAAAGAAGTTCATGTGTGGTTATTTCAGTTAAATTTAAATATACTAATTTACCCCTAGTTGTGCTTTAAAGGAAAATTTACAGGCCCCTATTCTTCAGAAAGAGTTAGGGAAGATGTTAGCATCAGGGATAATAGCACCTACAAGACATTCATCGTGGTACTCCCACTTAGTTGTTGTTAGAAAGAAGAATGGGTCAATTAGAATATGTATAGATTTCATGAATCTAAACACATCATGCCTAAAAGATAATTACCCATTGCCCGACAAGGAAACATTGCTTCAGAGAGTAACAGGTTCAGGAATGATGTCCATGTTGGATGGTTTCTCCAGATATAACCAAGTGTTAGTGAATAAATAAGATCATCATAAAACAACATTCACCACACATTGGGGAACTTATAAGTTTTTAAGAATGCCTTTTGGTTTATTAAATGCATGTGCCACTTTCCAAAGAGCCATACACTTTTCCTTTAAAGACCTCACAGGTAAAGTGATTGAAATATATCAAGATGACTTAACTGTTTTTTCGAAAGAAAGATCTGACCACATAAGTCATCTTAGGCAGGTGTTCATAAGATGTCGTAAGTACTACATTTCCTTAAATCCTACCAAATCAATATTTGGGGTTGACGAGGACAACTTGTTGGGACACATCATCTCAAAGGATGGGGTCAAGATTGATCCTGAATAAGTAGAAACCATTAAGAAGGTCCCCTTGCCTCAAAATTTAAAAGCTCTCCAATATTTTAACAATCAGATCAATTTCATAAGGAGATTCGTCCCAAATTTAGCAGAACTAATGAAACCTTTACAAAAATTGTTAAAAAAGGATGCCAACTTTGTGTGAACAAACGAAGGAAAAGATGCTTTCAAAAATATCAAAGCTGCTATATCTAAATCACCCGTCCTAATCAGTCTGGATTATTCCAAAGAGTTTCAAATATTCTCTTTCGCCTCAGAAGACACCATTGTTGGTGCTTTACTTCAGAAAAATAGTGAACGACAAGAGAAACCTATAGCCTTTATGAGTAGAGCCTTGCAACATTCAGAGTTGAAGTATACTACCATGGAAAAGCAAGCTTACGCTCTTGTCAAATCCCTTAAGCACTTTAGAACTTATGTCGAATACTCCAAAATTATTGGGTATGTACCCCATGCAACTATCAAAGATATCATGTCTCAGCAGGATTGTCTAGGTATCAGGGGTAAATGGGTTACAAAGATTCAGGAATATGACTTAGAAATAAACCAAGTTCATTAAGGGAAAGGGGTTTGCAAAGATGTTGACTCAAGGAAATGAGAAAGCTTTAGGAATGATTTGTCAGAATAATAATCCAAGACAAAGTGTATCATACAAGCTTCAAAGATTAGAGCAACAACCTTCGTATTCAGACATCATCTTCTTCCTTTATAACCTTACATGCTTGGATCACCTACTTGGCCATAAATGAACAGCATTAAGGTTAAAGGCAACTAAGTATTGTTTAACAAAGGATGGTTTGGGTTGGAGAAACCCGGACGGCTTAGTACTTAGATGTGTTGATGAACCAGAGTCCAAAAGACTCATAGTTGAGTTTCATGCAAGATTTTGCGGTGGGCATTTTGCAGCAAGAACAACCGCCCATAAAATCTTAAGACCAGGTTACTATTGGCCAAACCTTTTCTCAGACATGCATAAGTTTGTCAAGATTTGCCCTCAATGTCAGTTGTTCACTGGGATGCAAAAGATGAAAGCTTTTCCCTTAAAACCAATAGTGGTCCAATCCCCTTTCTAGGAGTGGGGGCTTGATTTCATCGGTAAGTTTAAACACAATTCAAGCAATGGCTATTCTTGAATACTTACCGCCACTAATTATTTCACCAAGTGGGTAGAGGCAATACCCACCAAGAAGGAAACTAATGTTGTAGTCATGGATTTCCTAGAGGATAGGATTATCACAAGATTCGGTGTGCCAGCCACAATTATCACAGATAATGGCCCATGTTTCAGTTCTTCAGAAATGCCATCCTTTTGTTTCAAATATGGCATTGTCTTATCACACTCATCCAACTATTATCCTCAAGGAAATGGTCTAGCTGAGTCAAGTAATAAAAACTTAATGACCATAATCAAGAAAACAGTTGGTGATAACAAGAAAGCATGGGATAGCAAGATTAAGTATGTGTTATGAGCTGATAGGATTACTAAGAAGAGTTCAACCAAAAACATTCCTTTTGAGCTTGTCTATGGTCTAGATGTCACCTTACCCATCGATTTAAAGCTTCCAGTGTATCATCTTCTCTAGAACTTTAGCTCGAATCAGGATGTTATTCAGAACAAGTTAATTAGTTAATTGAGCTAGATGAGAACAGAAGGAAATCCCTTGACCAAAGTATCCGAAATTCAGATAAAATCAAAAGAACTTTTGATAAGTCTACTAGACCTGGATCCTTACAAGTAGGTGACATGGTTTTATTATGGGACAAACGGAGGGAAAAAACGAGAGAGCATGGAAAATTTGACAGCCCATGGATGGGACCTTACATCATTTGCGAAGTAGCAAGCACCAATTCCTTCTATCTGAATGACCTGGAAGGGGAAATATTTAACCTTCCAGTAAATGGTTTTATGCTCAAGATGTTTTTCAGCGAGACAGTTTGATACCTTTATTGGCATCGGTGGTATCAGGGCCTATTCCTAAACTTATCCTTGCATGTATTTTATTCATGTATCAGCTTGTTGTACTATAGATGTTGTATCATAGTGTTTTTTTTACTAACCTTGAAGATCCTTGTTGTATATTAGTTTTTCTAAATTTTGTAAAGTAGTATTTCTTTTTGTACATTATATTGTTTATTAACTTTGAACAGTAACTTAGTTTCCCAGTTGGTTTCCTTTTATATATGTGTTACTGATGGACTATAAATTTTGTGCAGGACCCAGAGATTCCCGAGATCTCACATCCTCTTTTTTATTAGAAGATCAATCAAAGCACGTGTCCCTAGATGGAGCCAAATATTACCTCTAAGTCATACTTAGTTGGTGGTATCAAGTGATCTGGATGAGACGAACAAACATCATTGTCCATTCTTCGAAGTTCAGAAGTCAGCCAGGCTTCTGGGAAAAAAATTTAAGATTTTCTTGCACCACATGTTCATACCCCCTTGGGGGAGTTGTAATAAAATGTTCTATCATTATAGAGTATGTAAAAGACTCGGTTTCCTAGACTTATATATCAATCCGACTAGCCAAGACTATTTTTTCCTTGGTGATTATTTGTTGTTGAATAAACAACTAATAATTTCTGAGTTTTTCACTCATTCATCCAAAGTTGGGGTAGTCGTCTTGGTATTTAAGCCTAAGGAGGTTATAACTTATTAGAGTTTGTGTGTAAATGTATTTAAACATGTTAGGCATCAATTTCGAGTCATATGTACATGTGTTAGGTCCCCGTACGTTTACTTTTAAGTTTTGGTGAAAATAATTTGTTTCGTAAACTTAGGCTATTTTTTAATAGTCTAATTGGAAAAATTATAAATGTAATAAAAGTGTGGTTAGGGATAGGATTTTGCCATGGGGTGCTCATTTTATAACTCGGAGCAGCCGTTTAACCCAAAATCCCATTTTTCCTAAGTTTTCCTAAGTGGAAAATGGTTGGATTTCATTGAAATCAGTTTCATTGGCTCTCAGTAGTGAAGGCAAGTTAGACTGGTGATGAAGGTGAGTTGCACCAGTTGGTGAGAGAGTAGGTAGGCTCACGCAATCAGTCATGGTTGCGTCCCTCTCTCCATCTCTCACGTGTGGTCTAGTTGGCATCTATTGAGCAGATGGTTGGAGTTTGGTGAGAGAGGTGTCACCTATCTCTCCAGTGCCACTCCTCTCTAACTCAGTACAAGCTCAAGTCAAGCCTAAATCATCTCACCTCAACTCAGACTCTCTCTCTCAATCATGGATGCGCCCCCTCTAGGCCTCTCTGGCTATAAATAAAGTTGTCATTCTCTCATTCAAGCTAGTTCGAGTTGGATAGAGAATAGGCTTGCTTGTTGTAACAGTTATAGTATTTTTGTTGCTTGGAATAAAGAAGGCTTTGGAGGCAAGATGGTGTCATGTTGTATTGTGTGGATGAGCATTTCCATGTTTCACTAAGGTAACTTGTATTTTTTCATAGCTTGCTTATTATGGTCTTGTGGATCTAGTATTGAAAGATTGTTATCAATTGGTAGGAAAAGAGCTTAGTTGATAAGTTTATTGGCCAATTCTTTTTTTCATATGCATGATTAGAGATATAGATCTTACATGTCTAAATAAGTTTATTGGCATGTCATTTTAATCTCTCTATATATGTATTAACTGGATCTCACAAGCATCTTGGTAAGCCTTTGATTAGTTGCAGGTATCCTAATTTGGAGAAAGCGTTGATCTAGTTTGCTTCTTCATTTTCTCCAACATTTTCAAGGCATAGTCCCTCGACATTCCACCGGAAAGCTCCACGGTTGATAATTCGAGCACCAAGCCACCTCTTTCACTCTTTCTCCTTTTAAATCACTCATTTCCATGGTTACTCGCTTATTATATCTTAGATCTACGGTTTATAAACTAATATCATTTTTAGATTTGAACATATAAGAGTTACATGCATAGATCTAGCTTCATTTAAAAGGATCCAAGTCTTTTTTCTTAAAACTAGATCTAGCTGCAAGAAGGTTTTTTTTTTCATTTTTTACAAGTAGATCTAAAGCTTGTTTAAGTGAATAGTCTTTCTAAAAAATCTAAAGTTAAATCTTGCAATCAAATTGTTTACTGTTATTGACTACCCCAAAAAGCAAGCCAAGATCCCAAGGAAAGCAAGTTACTTGGTTAAATTTTTGCATTTTTTTGTAGTTTAACTTAGCATTTTTTTACTAATTTTTTGTGGGTTGTCCAAAGACACTTCCAAAGTGTTTTTGAACACATTTGATTAATATATGCTTGCTAGTTTTTAGCAGGTCCGCCAAAAAAAGAGAAGGAAACGTTGCCCAAAATTCCATTTTTGGGCCATCCGGAGCTTCCAAGGGGTTCCCCCTACCTCTGTGGTTCCTTTTCTGATATTTTGTAAGCCTTTGGATCCTAGATAACAAGGACCAAAGAGCATTTCTCATCAAGCATTGTAACTACAATTAATAAAGATATCTTGAGTAGGCTATTCAGAGTCCACTCCCCATCCCCCCAGGGGGCAGCATCCACATTTTTGTCCCTTTTTTTTTATTTTCTTGCTTTTTAGTTTAATTTCTTCTTGCAAGCTAGTATACTTTGATAGATGTTACAATTTGTCATATAATTCCATATCTTATTTGAATCAAAGTAACACTAATACTTACCCCACGACTTCCCAAGTTACCCGAAAGGGGAAAGAGATGCGTGATAGGCTTAATTAGACAACATGTTTTTCCTTTCAATGCCTTAGTTTTGTTTACTTTGCATTTTAAAATTTACCCCTCCTTGCTTTCCTAATTGAGGTTCATTTGAAGCGAAAGAGACTCTTGGAGGTTAATTTTTCTTTTTTTTTAACAAACAAACGTAGTCTTAAAATCCTTAAAATCAACAAAGACTCTGTTGTGTATGCTTTGCACCGTTGCGGTTTGACCGAACAATTGGCTGGATCAAAAGCAACGTAGGTTACTAGTCTAATTAGTTTCACATCTCAATTAAACCTCCCCAGGCGAAAATCCAATGCCTCGATTTGATCCGTTGTGGTGGAAAAATTCATAGAGGAAGCAGGAACAACTGGGCAGTGACCTCGAGACACCGTTAGGCTACACTCTCGTTGGTGTAGCGTCGGGCGCGTCTTAGAGACTCCGACCCATCCCACATATTCCTTGCGTGGAGCCGCATCGGATAAGGGTTTTGGACATACTCCTCGTACCTTCGGGTATATTTGGAGTTCCCCTAATTTAATTCACTCATCTTCCACAATAATTTAAAACTTACCAAGAGACAATTGCAAAACATCTACTTCAGCATTATTAGCACATACAATCTTGTGACTCCATTTTAATTTAGCACTAATCGTTATTCTTTCTATCTGCATAATTTATTTACAATTTCTTGTGCTATTTATGTTGTTGTAATCAGTTCATCTTACAAATCTCTTGTTCCATTATTGTTTAAAAACTCCTAAAAAACTTACTCATTTAAACCATCACCACTAAAGCCTAATCAGCCTTAGCAACTCTTAGGGTCTACCCCCCTTGGCTTCGTTAGGAGTTGGCCTAAATGGAGGAGTCAAGAACAAGGTGACAGCCTTGACTCGAGACTTGCCCCCAAGGACACACCAAGTGGCTTGAAAATTTATGCCATGTCCACCCAGGTGTGTGAAAGGCGGCAACAGCTCTATTAATTAGTTTCACCTTTTTTTTACTTTTTTAGCTTTCACAATTCTCAATTGGAATAAACATCCCACCCCTTTCGTGTATGCTCTTGCCCATAGCAGGTTCACCCTAAGCTTTGGGATAACCAAAAGCGGAAGTGTGTACTTTATAATTTTCCACATCTAACTAAGCAACTCGCCTTAATAAAATCAACTTCCCCTTGAACAAAGGAAAATCCGACATTATCGAAATTCAAGACTTGTGGGGAAATTTTCCAAAGGAAGCAAGAACCAGTGTTGAAAAACTCTCCGAAAAATCGCCGACTTTTCAAAAAGTCGCGATTTTTTCCCTTAGCCGAAAAATCGGCTAGAAAAAATCGCGACTTTTTCACTTTTCAAAAAGTCACGACTTTTTCCAAAAAGTCGTAGAGGCTAAAAAGGGCAAGTCCCGACTTTTTCTAAAAACTCCTGACTTTTTCTAAAAACTCCCGACTTTTTCCAAAAACTCCCGACTTTTCCCGACTTTTTCAAAAAATCCCCATTTTTGCTAAAATGGCTAAAATGGCTAATTTTCCAAAAATTTGTCATTTTAGCCATTTTGTCGTATACTAACACCTTTCCTCTACCGTAGAAATATTTCAAAACTTTGTTGTATTTGAATATCAAGCCATGCAAGGATAATCTATACAAAATATGTATCCGTTTATCAAAGATCACAATAGTAATTGAATTACTTTTTTCACTATTAGGGAATTTTTTGAGCAAACATATTTTGAGTGATCATCTAACACATTGTAGGAAAAAAAGAGCAATGTTTCAAGTGTTAGATGAGTTAGGGCTAATGTGAGGCTCATGTCGGAAATTGAATTTGGGAGTGAAAAATACATCTATGATTTATCACCAATACAAAACAAGTAATACGTTTAATTGCTGACAACCAAATCAATAAAATATACCTTTCAAAAATTAGATTTACGTCATAAGATGGAGGGACAAATAAAAAGCATTTAGGAAAACCTTATATAAACCTAATCATTGGAGTAGGGAAAAATATGAAGTATGAATGGAAAACTCAGGAAGAGAGCATTGATATTAGATAGCTATATGCTAGTTTTCCTCGAATACATTTATATATGTGATGTCATGTTTTATTGGTTATCCACTTTTGAGTCATTGATTGGACAACTATGATGTTTCATGATACAGTATCGACTTTGATGTATCATTTTACATTTGGCATGACTACATGATGATGAAATATATCAATGCTTTCTCCATATTTATGTTCCAATGTGTTTATCTGATGTTATTGTTGCTTCAAATGTTTAAAATTCTGAAAAAAATGAATGTATTTTGTATTTTTTAATGTTTGCCGACTTTTCCCGATTTTTCCCCTTTTTTTGCCGATGTTGCCGAGAAGTTGTATTCGGGACCCTTGCCGACTTTTTGCCGAGGCAGACTTTTTCAACATTGGCAAGAACAACTAGAAAGTGACCGCGGGGCCCCGTCAGGCTACACCCTCGTTTGGTGTAGTGTTAGACACATCCGTGTCACTCCATCTAGCCCACACGTCCTTGTGCGAAGCCACATTAGATGAAACCCATACATATTCCCAAGTACCTCACGGTATATCAGGAATTCCCTTTTTCCCTAAAACTAACCAAGATACACTTGCACAACATTTCCCTTTACAACATTATTTGACTCCACGACACTGGTCTACAATCTTTACTTTCTGCTTAAATTAATCAATGTGTTGTGACTGCTTTAAATTTCATATGTTGTCGAAGTAATCTAAATCATTGCAAGTTTTGTATCAGTATTTCATTTCAAACTCCTAGACTAATTTCATCTTTTGTTTCTTCGCTAGGAGTTGGCCTAGACAGAGGAGTTGAGTGTTGAGTGACAGTATCTCAACTTGAGACTTACCCCCAAGGATGCACCCAGTGGCTTGAAGATTTATGCCACTCCAAACCCCCCGAGGTGTGTGAAAGGCAGCAATAGTACTTAGGTTATTTTATTGGTACTTAATGATGGATCCTGTGCTTTTACTTTGATGGTGAGGAATCCACAAGGGTTTGAGGTAACTAGTGATTATTTTGCTTGCATCTAGTAGCTTATAGAATGATTGCCGCAACCTTGTTCTATTGGAATACTAATTGATTTGTTTATTTAAATTGTTGCCAACTCATTGTATTCAAATTGATTATATTCACTAGATGTTTCACTAACCTTGTGATGAAGTATGTTATTGGATAGATTGCCTTGTCCTCTTGATGATTATAGGTTTTATCACAAGTTTGGAGTAAGAAACTCATTGGTTAAATCAAACTATCAAGGAGAGAGATTGCTTGTCCTTTACTCTCCCTTGGACTCTCTCACCTTTAATTTAATTTATTGAGATTCCATTTGCCCAATAGAATTTTCCCTCAAGGCACTAGATCTAGGGTTTACGTAGTTTCATTTCATTTCTTTCTCAATATCTCACTTATACATAATTTCTTACTCATCTTGTTTTGTGTAGGTACTTGGACTTTATCTTCTCAAAAGGCCTATGGGATTCAATCCCCTCCTTATTGAATAACTTTCCAAATCTAAAACCCTAAGGAGTATAACCTTTAATACATCATAATCAAAAATAAACCAGCACTTAATAAATAATTTATGCTGTGAATTAAGTCTCTTATCATTTGTTAATCCAAGTGCTGGCTAATAGGTTGCTGCATTTGCTTGCATCTTATTTCTTATTAGTATATCTTGCTGGTTTTTATTGATATTGCTAACCTTCATTGCAGATCTGAATAATACAGTCAAGTTAGTGTTGAAAATTATCAAGGAAACAAGCCAAGCTTGTGCACTCGATCTAGCTATCCTAGATAAGTCTTTTGCATTCTCACTATGGTTGGTTAATGGTTGATTCTCAACACTAAATAGGCCTCTAATCTGTCTCTCTAATCTCTGCTATTAACACACTTTGATATGCTTTTATGTAGGCACAATAAGTATGCTATGCTAGGATTACCCAAGGGTACAATTGATCCTTTTTGGTCAGTGCTCTGAAAGATTGGGACAAATCATCGTTGAATCTCGCAAGTAGATCGAAGGGCTACAGTAGCTTCAGACACCATGTGACTCAAAGCCATTTTGGGATTGGGGGAGTTTACTATTCAAGAAGTTTCAATTGTCAAAAGCTTGTATTGTTCATGTAATGCTTTATTTCATTTATTTATGGTATCATGTATTTATGCTTATGGTCATATTCTTGTTACATAATTGAAATTCTAAATTAGAGTGTGTCTTCTCCCTATTTTATCATCCCTAGTTAGACACCTCTTTCCTAAAAATAGAGCTAGGAAAGTGTTTGGGGTTGGCTAGATTTCCTTTGGTTGGCCATAGAAAAAGCTTGGTTAGGGTCTCTCCCTTGGTTAGTCGAGGTTCATTCACTGTTGGACCTAGGAAACCTAAAATAGGAACACCTTCCGATGGTGACACGTTGGGAAGGAGATCCATAATTGTTTCAGGTTAGTGGACGATTTCTTGCCAATCTATTGACCACCAGGTTGTGCATAAACATTTCTGGCACTTTGTGGTATTGAAGTGAACTTGTTCGGTTTTTATTTTCTCAGGTTGTCTGGTGAATTGGGTTGGACAAAAGTGAAGTATACAATGTTGTAATTTACATTTCAGATTCATCCTTAATACAAGCTAAGTTGCACTTAGTTGGACTTTCAAGCGACTGGTAAAAGCTTGAACATGTTAAGTATTCATCATCAGCATTCTGAAGTCCATCAGACCTTTAGTGGCCCTTCTTTTTTCTTTTCCCACCTGCTCATAACCTATGGGGATATTCTGTAAAATGTACTAGCATGATGACTTTTTGTTAAAGACTTGGCTTTCCTAGGACTTAGACATCAATCTAATCATTCCAAGGTGTTTTTTCCTTGTTAATTATGCACTATTGAACAAGTGATGTATAGTTTTTTAGTTTTTCACCCACCCCTCCAAAGCTGGAATGGTCGTCTTGGAATTTTGGGGGGGACGGGTCCTAGTGCAACATAAGAAATTTCTAACTTTGCAATAAAGTCATATTCTCGAAATTTCAACATGACAATGGGACTAAAAGGTACATCTAGTGTGAATACAATGTGGGAGTGCAGAAGAAACTCCTATAATGATACTAAAAGAAAAAGAAAGCAAAAATGCTGCGGCATATTCAAGTGTCTAGTTAAGGAAACGACTAAGCCTAACAAAAAGATACAACAATGGTATAGGCACAGTGCTAATATAGAAGAGCCTTAGACTAGAGATCTTGGTGCTACGCAAGAGAGATGGAGATGATGTTAAGGCATATTGGTCCCAACGACCAAGGGCAGGGAGGATTGAGATTTTAGCTCGTTGTTGGACTCCTAACCACCATGAAAGGGCTGGTGCAATGGTAGATGATATCACTGGGGGAGTGGTTTGGATTGAGGGGATATGATTGTATGATCCCAGGGGTGTAGGCACGAGAAATCCCTACTCTCCTACAATCCAAGGTGGAGGAAAGAAATTCTAAATAGAACCCTAACCACTTTGTTGAATCTAGGGGGTAGTTCGATAGATTGGAGACATGCTACTCTAGACCGATCTAGAGCTGGTCATCTATTAGTCTAATGATGTGTGGTTTGTGGCCTGGTGTGGCAACTCCTCACATGCCTTGAAGATGTCATCCCACCATTAAAGATGTAGCAGAAATCCCCACTAGAATTGCTAAGGACACAAATAGGTTACATTGGTATCCCTATTGGCTAATCCTACTAAGAGACGTGTTGGCTATCAATACATTTGTTCAAAAATAAGAGGAAATGCAAAAGAGTTTAGATCTAGACATGATTTATTTTCAACGTTCATATATGATCATTACTGGAATCACTCTATCCTTCAGTCTCTCCATCTCTATAATTATTAAAAAATAGTATATAGAAACACAAAGAAAAGGTCTATGAGACCAATACGTTATATGCAAGGATTACACAATTCTCTAGTTAGCACATAGGCACAAGTGACAATAAAAGGTGGAAGTTGCAAGTCATTGAGGTTAGACGAGTCAAAAGAGTCTAGTTGATACGGAAGACTAGAGCTATCCTCAAAATATGAAGCCATAGGATGGATGACACCTAACCATAATTTGGCAATGAAAGCCAAGCTGCATCTTGGTATCAACAAAGGTTTGTAATTGTTTTCTAGAAAGTGGACAAGGTGAATCAGGTCTTTTGGGGATGCTGGGTGGCACACATTCCTTCTAGGAGTAGATTGCAGTAGAATTTCCAAAAGTCTTTCTGGGTCTACTTCAGTGGAAGCAGGTAGTGTTAGGGGACAATTGGATGATCAAGCTATATACAAAAGAGAATACTAGAACACCATCTGACTCACAAGCCTCTATGTCTTGTGGAAAAGGAGATGTCAAGCAACATTAATGAGAACACAAAATTTCACTTGGAGGAATTATCATCCTTTAAAGCTGCATTAACTGCTTAGATCATGCCTATGCTCGATATCTTTATGGCAAATATTGATTCTTTGGATTTTGGGGCTATAGCTGGTATGTTGGCCCTTGTTACCTATGTTGTGAGAGGGGACCACATTGGCAAAGTCAAACCCTTGGACCCTTGATGTAATAGTGTATGTAAAACTTATTGATCATTAAATGTAATGTTAGAAGAATTATCTCCAGTAAATAGGGAACAAATGTTAAAATATATGCTACATATAAAAGTACAAAGATAACCTGTATGCAACAAAATAAATCCTCTAATGCTTAGAATAATTGATACAAGACTTCAGTGGCACTAGTGACAATTTAAACATCCACACAGTCAAACTTAGATATGTGATCTGTATACTTGTTGCTAGTAGCAGTAGTACCTAGTACCTACTACCAAGTTCCAACAACAAACGCATCAACAGAATCATATTGTTATCTGTATCTATCAATGTGCTTTTGAAATAACTTATCCAGTTTGAGAATAGCCATGTGGTCAAACACAGAGATTTACATATTGCACATTATATGTTGAATCCTGTGCCATTGACAATGTAAAGTGAATGTTTTATAAGGATAAAAAAAAGAATTAAAGGTCAGGGTGTATAAGAGGAAAGGCACAAGTGCTACTTGAGAAGAAACTTACATCTCAGGGACCGGCAAACATTCACCAAATAAATATGGCAGCAAGAAGATAACTGCAACAGATATAAAAGTCACGCAGCAGGCTTCAACAATTCTGCAAAATATTGTAAGTTATATGTAGAGAAAGAATAAGAATTACTAGATACACATTTGTTTCAAATGTAAATAAAATAAACTACAGATATAATTAAGAGCTTGAGAAAGTCTACCTGGAGATTGCATGAGTTGAGGGTGGTCTGATTCTAGCCATCCATCGATGAGAAGTATTTATTAAAGCTCCCAAAATACCAGCTACTGCACTAGTAAGTGCAAAGAGAGGGAGATCCTGGAGATGAAATACAGACTGAAAGAAGAAGAAAAAATGATAAGGATTATGTACCTTCCATGCTCATGTAATATGGATTTAGAACTACAGTACAACATAAAGCTATAAACACAGGATGTATTACCACCTGAAGCCCATCAAAAGCCAGACTCCCTGGTAGTACAAACGAGAACTCTCTGCATTTATCAAAAAAAGAAATATAGTTCTAAATGATTTCTTTAGAAACAATCAAACACATCACACCACTGCATGAAACTTGAAAGCAAAGTCGACTGAGAGAATTTACTTATTATGAAGCCATGAAAGCAGCATTGTCGCAACTGTTGTGCAAACCAAAGATCGCCACATAACCTAATGACACAACCATCAACTCCTTTGAAATTCTCAGCACAATATATATGAAATTGCTTGCAGGCTTTATAAGAACCTGTCTTCAGTCCTCAGTCAAAACTTAAGCCTACCTTTCTTGACCAAAAGCTTGAGGCTTCCTCCATTGAATAAAGAACACCACCTATAGGAGAACCAAATGCAGCTGCCAGCCTGAAAAATGGCAAAACAAGCCATTAAAAAGAACAAATGTTCATAAATATGTAAGCCCCGCTATTTTTTGAACCTGGCCAACTAGCACATTAGGTCTACCATGATTTGTCATTAAAAATCTATAATACTTCAAATCACAACCCAATTTAAGGGATTTAAAAAATTGGAATACCCGGCAGCAGTGCCAGCAGATACAAATTCCCGACGGTCCTTGTCATTGTGGAAATCCTGCATACAGTTAATGGATGTCATGAGAAGAAAAACAAAATCTACAATATAGAGTATGTACATCCAAGAATATATTTTTCCTTACAAAAGGCCATGCTCGTGGATGAAACTTGCTGAAACATGATTTTTTGTAATCGCACTTCTTTTGGCTAGGAAATTTGCCATGCATCCATGTTAGGGTAGAAGCAACAGCTGCACCGATGTGCACCATGGGTCCTTCTTGACCTATCTGTCATAAACAATCAATTAGAACACTTTCACTTCATATTAAATGGGTAAACATATCAGATTTACAAGATTTGGTCAACCGTCAAATTGTTATATAAAAGTTTACATTCTAGTCAACTAATAGTATATGTATAGTACAAACTCTACTCAGTTATTGCAGATTCAATTTGTATGTGGATATGTATGACTTCCATGCAAGGAATGAGCTTGTTGCTGAGGTAATATTTCCACAGTCAAACTCAATATTAAAAACAGAAAGTTCTCAGATAACTTCTTCTACCTTTAACTATGTAATATTTTTAGTGAACAAAAAGCCAAAGAATGCAAGACAATTTTAGTCTTCCATGAATGATCTTTCTAATAGAAATGTGAAAATGAGATGAAATACAAGGTGAAATTCCAACTTATCTTTGTTTTAAACAAATTTTGAACTACAGTCGAAGTGATGTGCCTCTTCTGTAGTGTAAGGGCGAATGTGTGAGATTCACACACACAGTCGTGGACAGGAATACACTTAGAATGAGAAAAAGTGGACTCATTCATTCATTAGATGATGTGAAGTCTCATTACATAGCAGTAGAGAGGAGGAACATGTTACATAACTCCCAAATACCTACCTATTACCTACTTATCAATGACTACATTAAATGCCCCGTGATGTATCATTATTACATCATGTTATAAGTAATCATCTAAGTTACATGATACAGGGAAACAGGTACAAGTTTCCAAAAAGGATACACAATGGAAACGTGACCCCTCAAAACTTTCGAAATGGGGAACACGATATATATACATATATGTATGTGTGTGTGTGTGTGATGTGCTATTTTATAAATAGCACACTATATTGAAACTTGAAACTTTGAAAAAAGAACATTATGGATAAATGAGCAAACATTTAAATGACAAGCATTGTTCCAGAGTTGCCTATATTGGGATCCTCATCATTAGTATCACCATCTGCCTCATCTAGCATTTGCCTCTACCTTGATCCTCTAGGGCCATCAGTCAACACCATCCAATTTTGATGAAACTACCTGATCCAAGCCTTAAAATATGGTAGAAAAAGTTTAACATGCCTAATCAATGATTTTGGCTTGAGTGAAGGGTACTTGTCTGATAAGCCCATGATAAAGGAATTCAACAATTAGCGCCACCAACATCAAGGTACATAAAGGGCTCGGTGCTCTTGATTAAATGCCAATCCCATCCCCTTATACATGATAGAATCCAATGAAAATACTACAATCCTGCCAATTTTGAAATCCTAAAAATTGTCAAGTCTGCGAAATTTTGAATCGGATATAAAATTCTACTTTCTCCATATGAAGCCCAATGAGATTGGAACCACTCTCAAACATCCTGAAACGATTAATGGTAATGTTAGAATTCACAGAAAAGGAAAGATAAAGGAAATGTTAACTAATTGCCACCATTTTGGTCAAACCCAGTGAGAAGCTAACCCTTTTTCGAAACGCGTTGTGTGAATGTTGCCATGCCTTGGAAAAGCTTTTCCGGTCGTAAAATATGTTTCCGATATGTGGGACACACTTGTATTGCCAGAAACATGTTTCATGGCTGTACCACACATTTCCGCATTTCGATATGAAAGTACACATTTCCTGCAACTTAGGGTAGCACTTATTATTCATCCAAATCTTAAGCCCTAAATATGACCATTATCTCCAACAGCCTCCCATAACAGTCATTGCGCATGCTTGTTCATTGTTCAAGATACAAAAAAGACAAAACAAGCAAGATGTTTGCAGTCCGCTCCAAGATAAGATCTTCAAACAACAATTGGAAGTGAATTGTATCCTGCAATGAGTATGAAATAAATTTATGTCACCAGCCCAATGAAAGCCAATGTTGGTTGAATAGTCGACTTTCCCACCATTGACATAGAACTTGGCTTGTTCACTGAACTCACCTCCTTCACATCTTGGTGGTCCGACATATCAAGATTTTGTGTTTGCTTCTTTGAGGAAGCATCATCGTCTCCACCCTCCATGAGGATCTTCTTCTTTACTACTTCATCTTCATCCTCCTCGAGGACCTGTTGTTCCCCTTCTCTTCTTTGACTTGTTTCAGCAGCAATATTATCTTGAGTTCTATCTCACTAGACACCTCTCTGGACTAGGCATTATCTCTGAATTATAAGTGAAATTACTGCCTTCTTTCTGCTAAATTAACCTTGAATATCAACATCTAGCTATTAGAATAAACCCTGTTTTTCCACACCCATAGCAGCCATCTTTTTGCTATTCTTATTAACAATAAAACACCTACTATCACTGGAATTTATATGCAAGTGTGGGCTATGCTTCATTATGCTATTTACGATGGTAGAATTTTCTCAGAACAAGGAACATAGATATCTTTAATCATTACCTTTTCACCTCTTAGCTGAAGTAGGACATTTCCCTTTCATCTAACTCTGGATTCTTCTCCACCACTCAACACAACAGAATCAAATTGAGATTTATCCTCTACAAAATCAATATAACAATCAATATTGTAAGTAAAATATCTAAATGCTCCTTGCTACCCCTCAGATTTCATCGGAGTACTTCAGTGTACATTTGATGCACCATCACGATGGATCCAGTCCCATGTATTTTTGAGTAAATGTTCTAGCCTTGTGAACCATGATCAGTGGTTCCTTTTTAGAGAGATGCTTGGTGATGTTTTGGGCCAATTGTGATTTATTGTATCAGCGCTATTCGATTAGATCATGTTAGATAGGTATAGTAAAGTGTTTCTTTTACTTGGGTAGCTCTCTAGACCCTTGTGGTTGGTCATGGTAACTCCTCTTAGGTTCTATGTCCAGGATATTCCTTCCCTTATGGCTTGTTCTAACCATTTTGTGTAGATCGTTTATGATCGAGGTGGGTGAGCGGGGGTCTGGGGATAGGCCTATTAAAACAGATGGCTTAAAGTTACCCTAGGTTTTTTTCAGTCTACCATTGTATATTCAGAGCACATTTCCTCTATGGTCATCATCTGTATATGTGTATATCACATCGGAGCATAGGGGATGGATTCGCAACATCTCAGTGAACAATTGGGTCGATGTTGATAATAGACATGTTTTGCCCAGATATTTTATCTTGGATCATATTGTGGCTTTTCATGGCATACTTGAGCAAGCGTTGTTATTAAATCAGTTGGTACAAAGCTATCATATGATAGATGGTCCCAAGGTAGATAAATGTGTCTAAATATATTATTGGTGGATCCTTGAGCATCCACCTAGCAGATCTCATTGGCTTCACTTAGATAGTATGATGTTGTTCAGGATTTGATTCAATGGCATGGCACATTATCATATTGATATTCGGTTCATGTAGTTTATTGATGATTCTCCTCAGGGAAACCATGGTTTATTGAGCATATCTGTATTGTCTTTCCTCCTAGTGAGATCACATAGTGGGTTGAGGCCTTCGTGACTGTCAATTATGCATGATTATCACTCCTATAGGTTTCCTAGGAGTGATTATCACACCATTTTCTATGCATTTGGATGGTATTTTCCTCAGTTTCATAGAAAACAATGCAGGTTTGCCATGCTAAAATGCTCAATTACTGTAACGCCTTGAGGGATTTGTTTATTCCATCACTTGGAGGATATTGCTTGAGCATAGGGGAGCCTAGATCCATGGAATGCTTTCCTCAATATTGGTCACACATGACACTTTTTGGGCATCTTCCTAGTTGCTATAGGGGTCTATTCCATGGTTGGACAATGAGATGGCATGATTGATGAGGTGAAATATACTTTATGTTTTCCCATGCTTTGGTCAACCTCCAACACTCATTTCCATGTTAATCCACGACTTAAGGAAGGGAACGCTCTACCTTATCCATTCCAACGTGCTAGCCTAGAAGAGGGCACTCACGGGTGACCGTTTGGGCTCTTGGTTGGATGAATTTGATGCATCTCTCTAGACCCTTGTGCTAACTACTTGGTCTTCATGTTGACTACATCTCATGAGTAGTGGAGGAGTTGCTATGTGGACATACCTATCCTATTCATAGTGGAGTGAACCTCTCAAAGAAGACATCCTTGTATATTTTATTCACATTTGACATGGTTCAGTTATATTTTGAGGATGGCACTCTTGCTCTGTTGATGTCTACTGACTATATCTTGTACGTGTGGCAATGTCCACTATTTTTATTATTTGTTTGACCTAGGAGGTTGTAACACCCCAAGTAAGGGACTCTGCCTTCTTCTTATGTTTTCACTTGCTTGTTTCTTGTGGTCCTCGGTTTATTTGACTTGTGGTTGTTTGACAATATTGAGTGCCAGTATTTATTATTCAAAGGTTGTTTGCATGCCACATTAATTATCATTAAATCATAAATCAAATGATAACAGGATTGAGTATACCCGTCGAAAATATAGAGCTGAACATTCAATGAGGCCAATAGAAATTGTTTCAATCACTCCATGGAAACCATACATCATAGTGAAATAGATCTGACCTTTAAACAGCGATGAGAGTAACTGTTGTTGACTATAGCAGCATCCAAATATAATTCAAATGAGGTCTGTAGTGTCTCATAGATGGGATAATTCTGACCTTGAGAAGCATAGATAAAGAATTAATGATGGCTGTAGCAGTGGCAGTGAATCCTTGGACTGTAAATTGTGGTGGTTGAGAGTGCAAACAGTGTTCCACGATGATAGTAGATGCTCCAATAACCAGATAACACTTTTTGTGTGATGCAAACAGCTCCTAAGATAGACAATATGATTTCTTCAAGATAGACCTAACCTCCACTTCAATGTGTTGCCGATATAATATAGAGAAGATCTCAATCGGAGTAGAATGCTGCCCTTAATGATAGATTTCTGCCTTTATATATTGAATTGTAGCTGACCACAGAGACTCACGCCACAATATACTCCCACACAGCAGTTGAAGTGACCTTGCTGCTCCTCAAATAAATTAATGTGTCCTCCCTTTATGATCAAGAAGAGCCACAATTAATTCACCCTTCCCATGCTTCCTTCATTATGTAACACGACCTTCTTGCTTCTGATGTTGGCTGATTATGGGGAGACGCCCAATCAACAATAAACACCCCCTTGTACTTAGGCTTCCAAGAAACGCGCCCTAGTTTAGCAAGGAGGATCACTGCCCCAAATCAATGATGAATTCGTTCCTGTTCCCCAACAATGGTGCCCCTACCTAATACACCCTTGTACTCAATGTAATGAACAAAATATATATATGCATTAATAAATATTAATAATATTGATAAATTAATTAAATAACTAAATGAAAAGGTAAATGAAGAGGAACCTTATGAAAGGTGGCGTTGTTGTTCGCCGATTGCACACCAGCAGCAGAAATCTAATGAAAGTTGTCTCCTCACTTGAGAAAGTGGGAGAGGTGCGACCTTGGGGGCAAGCACAGAGCTACGTACTGTCACCTACTCCTAGCTCCTCCGTTTAGGCTAACTCCTAAAAAAGCCAAGGGGGGTAGTCCCTACAAAAGAGTTTTCTAAGGCTCTTAAGTTGTTGAAATGTATTTGAAGGTTGCGGATGCGGATGGGTGTTTTTAAGGAGTTATTATGATTAGAAGGTGTTTTACTTATTATGAAGATGAAACAAGATAAAAAAGGCAATCCACGTTGCAATGAGAGATTAAAAGATAGATTTAAATTATAGACGTCAATTATGCATTCAGTGATAACAATTATATTAAGCCATAGACAATTGATCATATAATTATGCAAAACAAAACCAGGACCAGTGCCTTATGGAGTCGATGAAACTGAAATGCGCTGAAGAAATAAACACAAGTCTGGAATTTAACCCGATGAATGTTAGATTGTGCGAGTGTTCTTGGTAAGTTTTAAAGATTTTAATGGTGATCTTGCTTAAGGTGTCTGGAAATCCTAACCGGAAATACCTTCAGTGGCTCTGTTCGAAGACATGACGGACCTGTCTGGAATCATAGCTAGGTGTTAAATAACTTAACCATGTCCGGATTGGGTTGCCCGGCGCCCACACTTGGAATTTGCCCACTACCTACGTATTTTATCGAGACAACACCAGTGCGTTGGTTATGGGGTAAAAGTTTTAATTATGTTGTTGTTGCAGTCTTAGCAAGTCCATTCACCGTTCTGAGTACGAGCCCAACTCGAAAGTCGGCAGAGCATACTAGGTGAAGGAGATCAACGAAGTAAATTAATTAGAGGGAGTGTGAGTTGAAGAATTTTATTACGTTAATTAATTAAACTCTTCGACAAAGAGCGCTCTTGACCTTGTCTTATGACAAAGGTTCAAGAGTCTTATCTAATCTAGATGCCTAATGCAAGGATTATGCAAGACTAATGATGCTCTCCGATAGAGAGTGCTCTTGCCTTGTGTTTCTGCAAGTTCAAGAGTCTTACTTATTGATTAACTTGATTAACAATATGATGCACGAAAATAAAGTGAAGACGGTTTATTAAAGTCTCCGACAGAGAGCACTCTTGATCCACCTTATGGTGAGATTCAAGAGATTTTTACTTTAAAAAAGTTGATTTACTTATTGAGAAATACAAACTTAAGATATGAAGCAATCAACTTGATTAATGAATCAAAACTGGCTAATCTAACAATTAGTATTCTAAGAGAAATGATGCCACATTCGATTGGAATAATCAAACAAAACTTTTTAACTCACATTTTATGAACAACAAACTAATCAAATCTACACTACTTTGACTAAGATTAGATGATTATACTACACTATTCTACCATTAGCAATAAAAAATGGAAAGCATGAAAGGGAGACGATACAGGCTTCCCCCAAATGGGGGAAGAAGAGTGTGGGAGCCATAATCCCACTCGCTTTTTATTAATTTACAATTTTTTGATGACTTGTTCTTTGCCTTTTCTTGGAAGAACAGGGAAAGAAAGGAATGGAAGAAGAGGGGAAATTGTTTTTTTGTTCTTTTTGCACTTCTTGCTTTCTCTCTTGCTTGCTTTTAGCCTTTGGGCTTTTCTCGGTTTCTCCTGCAAATAAGAGCTTAAAACAGTTTACACGTTATGCATTAATTAAGACTTTAAAGACAAACTACAAACTAAAATCTCGAAAAAAAGGNTTTGGGCTTTTCTCGGTTTCTCCTGCAAATAAGAGCTTAAAACAGTTTACACGTTATGCATTAATTAAGACTTTAAAGACAAACTACAAACTAAAATCTCGAAAAAAAAG
>LPNX011021775.1:327762-350919 GCA_001517045.1 Pseudotsuga menziesii | reverse complement strand
GAAGAAAAACCAAAGAAGAGGAGAGAGAAAAGGTGGGAAAGAGGGCTGTCCTAAATGAAGGAAAGGGGCTGTCCAAAAAGCAAAAAGAAGGCTGCAAAATAGTAAAAAAGAGGGCAGCAAACAATCAAAAGAGGGCTGCCCAAAAAGGAGAAAGCTAGGGTCAAAAAACTAGGGCAAAAGATGGCTGTCCAAAAAGAAGAAAAGGGGCTGCAAACTAAAGTAAAAAGAGGGCAGCGAAGAAGAAGAAGTAAAGGCAAGCCAAACAAGGCAATGGGGAGGAAGCCTAAAGGTTGAAAAAAGTGAACTGGGGCTTCCTAAGTGACCGGTAACCAAAGAACATTAACTCATAAAGATGGAACCAAAGAGAGAGAGTTATTCCAAGGTTCCTTTTCAAAGCAAAAGATGACGGACACTGTAAGTCCTGCAATTAAAATGTTAGATTCAAATGGTTGTTTTGAAGCATGGGATAGGAGCAACTGAGCTCACACCCTTCTACAATCTGTGAAGCCTGAATCACATCAAAACTTAAAACAAGCAGTGAGATAAAATGTATGCTAGTATGTTAGGCAAATCAATTCAAGATCAACATTTTGTATAACTTACTACTTATGTCCATCAAAATATTGATTTACTTTGCATAAATAACCAAATTGAAGCTACAAATGGCTATTCTACCGTGCCAACAATGGCCTTCTTGAGCTAGCAAAATATTAAACCACATACAAGTATTTAAATGAGATGAGTTAGAGACAATATCACCTCAACCATGAGGAATCCAGCATAATCAAAAGCCCATAGACCTCCAAAGTCGAATATCTGTATTAACAAAGCTAAAGCAAAATGCTTGATACAATTTTCTCAGAGTAACTTTAACCCAAAAGTTCCGTCCGAATAGAGCTAAAGGAGCCTCTATTTATACAATGAATGAAGAACCCAAAACCCTAAAACCAAAAAACCAGACCTAACCGCCCTGGCCACCACTGAGAGAGCAAACCTAAAGAAGATGGGCTGGGAATGAGGGGAGGCCTCCACCTAGGCAAGGTGCCCCCATTCCAACCCTCAGCACTGCAAACCGAGCCCAAATGGAGCCCACACGTGTGATGACGCCCCTGTTGGAGAGAGGAGGCGTGAGCATAAGGAGAGGCGTAAGCATGTAGGTAGAACCACATTCTAGCAGTGTTCCACCAAGTTTCCGAGACGAGGGGGCGTGGGAGCGGGGAAACGCACATTGGGGACGTGTAGAGACACCCCAAAATTTTGGGGTATTTTGGGGGACGGGGAGGCGTCAGGGTCCCTAACATAGGGGGGTTGGTCTCTATAATTATAAAAAAGAAAACAAAAATTAATAAAAATATGAACCCCAACATATAAACATATCAATTCTTCATCCCATCACCATTTGCATACTAGCATGCTTATGTTCCCGAAGACTTTAGTGTAATTTAATGTAATCGTTATAGCCAAGCATATCATATCGATGTTTGTTTCTTTTTATTTGTTTCTATTTCGTTTTAAAATGACCATTTAGTGTAAAAGCCTAAAATTTAAGATGAAACATTTCTTTTTTAAGTAAAAAAATTTTAAAAATCGAGGGCAGTGGGGGCCTGTCGGAGCCCCCCATTTTCAAGAGGGGGCGTGTGGGAGCCCCCCAATCCGGGAAACTCCTAGACCCGCGTTTCCCCAAGTTTTGCATAAAGGGGGGCACTGGGAAACGTTTCCCATGGAGCCCTCCAGCCCCCAGGTGTGGGAAGCGTAGGGGGCAAGCCCCCGACCCTGGGAGGCGCGTCCCCGTGGAACACTACATTCTAGGTATGGAGGCAACCACTACTAGGTTTGGAGAGGCTACTGCTGGTGTAAACTTCAGTCTTTACCTCGATCAAATCATCAAACCAATGAGTGCTCTCCATCTCATCAAATTTGGGAGTTTAGCTGGAGATGACAAACCCGTTAACTGAATATAAATTTATTGCTCACTGAATGCTGACTGAAGCTGAGTTATGATAACTCCAATCATCATAAATGCCCAATGAGATGTCATTTAGCCTTTTATTTCGCTGAATTTGGATTAATTTGGAGAGTTTTAATTTTCTCCAAAATAATCAATTTTTAATAAAAACTCCATTTTTCCCCAAAAATGACTTTTTTGAGAAAATGTGCGTTATGTGTCCGATTGATAATTTGAAAGTTGGATCTGACTGGATAGCTGATCAAGAATGATTTTTGGCTTAAGGTTAGAGCCTTCAATCACTGAATTCAAGGTCCGGATGACCAACTTATTACAAATGGGATTTTTCCATTTAATTTATGGAAAAATTAATTAAAAAACTTACGGAAATAATTTAAAATTTAAAAAATTTAAAAAATAATTTTTAACCCGTTCGAAAAAAAAAATTCGAAATTTTTTTAAAGGTCCTATTGACTTAGGACAAGACCATGCTCTACTCTAACAATGCCTAGTAGGTTTATAACACTCAGTTGGACTCTAATAACCCCCCAAGGCCCAGAATTCAAAATCGGGCATTCCAGCGTTGGAGGAAGCGAGAGAAAACCTCGTCAATTATACTCGGCTATAGGCAAAGCATAATTGTTAAGGGCAAAAAACTCCCTGAAATACCTTAGTTGAGATTCTACGTCTTAGGAGACCGAACCACTCAAAATACCCTACTAGGACATTTTATTACAAACCCCGCGGGGCCATGGTCAAAATTATTCAAATGAAAAACTGACTAGCCAATATTTGCTAGACATGAAGACGGATCAACTGATACACTGGAATCAAACATTGGACATGTTTGTCAACCGACGGCTCCTCAGGTAACCCAACTAAGTGCAAAATTAGTGGATAACGGGCGTCTCATCACCAAGAAAACTCTTTGCATGGGTATTTATACAAGCATCATTTCTCGTGTAAATCATCATTCATATTCATATTTACTCATATATAATTATCCAAGATGGAACTATTTTCTATTGGACTATTCAATTGAGATAGCTTTCGAGAATATCTGGATATTCGTATATTACATTGGTATCAAAGGGATCCGACCCTTGGCCATTATTTACACCTTGTGTAATTTGGTTTTTAACCATAATTCTAGGGTTTCCGTAAAATTGTGGTCTTTGACCAAGAAGGAAAATAGAAGTAAAACAATAAAAAGAAGAAACGGGAGAAAAAAAAAACCCATTGTATTATGAAACCACACTTGGTTTTTTTTATAAAAACCACTACATTAATAAAAACGGGTTTTATGATAAAGGAAAAAGAATTAAAATATGAAACCGGACACGTCCAACAGGGTCTGCATGTCGGTCACGGACACGCTTACAGAGTGCGTCCGACATGTCTCTGCAGCATGTCCCATGTTCGGACACGCATGTCCGAGGACTGTCGATGCGTGTCCCAAAAACACGACATGTTTTCCACTAAAAAAACGCCCAGAATTGCTTTAAATCAAAAAATTTACTTTCTTTTTATAATTTGCAAGTGTGGAGAGAGCTCTAAATTGAGTTTGTTGTGCAGGTGAAGAAGATTTGAAGGATTTAAATGTGTAATTACTAATGTTAAATGTGCATTGATTTTGATTTCTATTGAATATTTGTAAAAAATCGGATCTATATGTTTATATTTTTAATATAATTAATTTTAAAAATATATATATAACCTGTCCTACGTGTCTTGATTATGGGGGTCACCATGTCCATGTCGGACACTCGAATCCATGTGTCCTTCGTGTCCAGTGTCCTCGTGTCAGGTGACTTAGGAATTAAATTATAGAGTGGAGGATCAATCCTATTTTTAGATTGATAAAGATTAAGTGCCTTACAAGTCTGTTGCCCACCTATTTCGACTAGGTGGCAACCTCATGTACATTGGAGATGTACATTCTTGTTCAGGTGTTCCATGGAAAAATCCTTGTGATTTTTCACCTTGCAGGGCAATTTGCCCCTTTGTACTCGAAATATCCGCTCCCCTATGTGGGATAACTATTGTAATTTTATGTTCTAAGTATGGATCATATGATATGGATGCCATGTCATGGACTTTATTATTAGGGAAGTCCCCTCATCGAGTGTTTTTCCCCTTCCAATAAATTTTGTTCTTTAACGATTTTTATTGGTTGACTTTTCACTCAAAAAATCCTCCAAAGTGGTGACGGGCATTCTAGTAATCGAGTCCATGGGATGGCTAAGGGTTCAAAGTGTTATTCATGATCATACTAGACATATCATAGAGTCTTGCGAAATTTCGTTGAGTCTAGTCAGTCTTTTTTTATTTTTTAACCTCACGGTCAGGGGTTAATTAATTAAAGTTTTGATGTAATAAGGTCGTCACTTGGTCCTTGGCATTTTGTAATAGGGGTATGAGTGCAAAAAAGAAATGACATATCAACCTCTAAGCCACAGGATCAAGTCTCATGTCATTCTGACATGTGGTTAGGATTTTAGCCCACTTTTGCTCCCACTCAAGCAAAAACCAGGATTAATTAATTTAATTGCCTAGAGTGAAAAATGCAAAATTCTTTTTTTTGGGCCAAAAGTCAAAGTTAGGGCTCTAATTTTTCTTAAAGTTCATTCCTATCAATGTTAAGGAGAAATAAACCCAAATGGGGCCCACTCAAAGTGGAAAAATGAATTATTTAAAAGAGAGAACGTTTTTTGCCTTATGTGGGTTTTTCCATCTTAATATGGAGCACCTCCCCCTCTTGGAAGTTTCCAAAGGCCCCCTCTTGGATGGGTGACACTTGGCCATCATCCAAGGGCCTTCTCTTTAGGTTTTTAGCTATAAATAAGAGGCTTCTCCTCTCATTTTAGCATGAAGGTTCTTGGTGGCATGGTTATGCTGCCAAAATCTTTGTTTCTCTTCTCTTCTCTTTTTATTCTAGCATTTTGCTCAAGCCGTTCTTAGCTCATCTTTGTATTGAATCTTGTCCTAGTTGGGCCTATAATAGAATAAATTCTTTGGAGGAAATCTCTTCTATAGTGTGTTGACTTCTCTCTTCAAGCATTGAGGTATTGTTGTTCCATTTGTGAGTATTTACTTTCATTTTGTTAAGCATAGATGCCCTTTGCAAAGGTCTTTGCAAAGAGATTGAATGGTAAATGGTTATTTGTTTTTCATTGTGAGTAGATTAACTTAACTCTACAAAGGTTTTTGTAGAGCTATTTATTTTGCTCATCTCCTTGCTTGCATTGTGTAGTCTTGCTCACCCATTTCTGGCAAATCCAAAGGCTTGAAGGAGGGCCTCCAAAGCCAAACTCCTAATCTCTTTGTGTTTGTCAATCTACTTCTTTTACTGTTTACATTTTCGCTCATAGAGTTACAGGTCTAATAAAACTTGGTTTTATTCATTGGTTAATGAATAAAACCCTTGTTTTAGGGCCTTGACTCATTATATATTAGTATAATAGCTTAAATATATTGTTTTTACATCATTTAGGTGGCTGGAAATTGCATTTTAAGCCCTCTAAACTTTTTGTTTTCAATCATTTTCAAATCTGAAATTTTCTGTAAATATTTGTATTTTTATACTAACTTTAATAACATTATTTTTCTGAGTTTACTGTAAATTCCAGCAAGCTTTTGCTTGCTAGTTTTTTACAGGTTTTAACAGGTATTAAGGGGAGGTGCTGCCAAAAAAATTATAAAAAAACACCCCTCTTGTACCCGCTTCAAAGAGGGTCCATTTCTAACCTTTCTCCCTCATTTTTCATTGTGCTTTGAGGCTTGAAAAGTCTATTTTCTGTAGGTGTTTAGTTACTGGTTTTTATTTCATTGTAAATCATAACATACCATAACATAACGTAACAATCTAATCTAGCTTGGCTTTTACTTTTCAAGTTCACCCACCTTCCCCTTTGGGGATTGTTGTGAGGTTAGAGTAGTACTTGCTTATTAACTTGCTTTACTTTCTCAAAGTTTTATCTATTTCAAGCATAAGCATTCGTTTTAATTGTATAAAAGTAATCATACAAATCAAGTCTTTCAGTGTATCTTCTGCCCTCCGTTATCTCCCTTCAGGGAACTTGGACCAAAGGGTAAGAAAAACAGAAGGATTTGGGAGCTTAGTTTAACTATAGAACTTACTTTCTGCTCTTTACTTTCTGCTACAAATCTTTCACACATTTACTTTTTTTAGTCCGGGGTTCAAGTACCAGCATCTCCCATAAGGGATACCGCTTGGTTGACCCTGTTGATCGTTCTAAAATAAACCTTGCATGCTCAACAGTAAGAAAATCTAAAAGTAACCCTCTAAAATAAACTAACAACTTCTCTGGCCCTTGATCCTCTATTCGGTTATCACTCTACAGAGTACTCACGAGATATGACAGGGAGTGGAAGAGGTTTTAGTAATAGGCATCCACCATAATATTGTCTGAACCAATTAAAAACCGTTGACCGTTGGAAGCTACGGGGGATAAGAGACTGAGGGGGGTCTCACGGCGTTCGCGCCCCACCTGATGAGCGCCTCGGCACTGGGGGTTTGATCTGCGAGCTACAGGTGGACTGGTTTCCACTGTTTTGAGCACAACAGCACTCCATCTTTGGTTTAAGAGGATATGTGGTCAAGGTAGACACGTCCCTTGGTTCCAAGACATTAATCGAATATTGAAGACACCCCTTAAAATCTATTAAAATCAACAAAGAGACATTGCAAAACGTTTCACCAACAGGATACTCCACCAGGGATTGTTTCACTCTAACATTTCACTTTGATTTCAAGTATTTATTCCAGCTCTTGCAATCTCATGTGTTGAATGTTTAAGTAATTGTAAATCTTGCATATAAGAATATCTCACCTTGGCATTTACATTGTGGTTTGTATTAAGGCATTAAGTGAATATCTTGTGGTGTGGTGTATACATTTCCCTTTGCTTTATACGTGTATATTGTATATCTTTCTTTAGCAATTGTATATCTTTTGTAAGTAATTATAATCTTGTGGATCTTGCTTAGATAACTTTGGTTAATCTTAGCTTGTAATATATCGACTCCATTCTTTATCTAAGGCACTGGTCTAATAATGTAATAAACCTTAATAATTAATCCCTTAACTAATTTGTTAATAAATTTAGGAACTTAGCATTCCTTAGGGACTACCCTACTTGGCTCTGTTGAGATTAAGCCTAAACGGAGGAGTTGTGGACTGTGGTGACAGTGGTCCCCAGCTTTCACTTGCCCCCAAGGGCACACACAGTGGTTGGAGACTTTCCATGTTCTAAAGTGCGTATTAGGCGGCAACATCTTTGGCGCCATTGTTGGGGATAAGTCATTTATCCTTGGTCTGACTTAATAATTAATTTTTAGTTGATTAATTTTTCAATCAACTTAATTCGTTAATTCTTTATTCTTTTAAGTGTTAATAAATTTTGAAAATAACTTTAAAATTTTTTCTTACCCATATTAGAAATTTGTTTGTTCTCCAAGTGGCGACTCCATTTCAAAATTATATCGTAAGGTATTCTACCTAGAGCCCTTTGGTTTGCTTGGCTCCCTCTCAAACCCTGAAAAGGCTTTTAGAGGAAGTTAAACAAACTTACTCCTTGTAGACTCTTTACAATTCTTGGAGAAGAGGGGAATTTCTAGTATTTATTTATTTATTGTTTATCCAAGCAAGCCAACCTCATAATGGATTTTTATAAACCATGTGATTTTTCTAACGTTGTTGGTTACCCTCATGATGTTCCAAAAAGGGCTATAGATAAGTTGCCTTCTTTTCAAGGTGACAGTTCCACAAATGTTAAGTCTCACATCACAAAGTTCAACTGTTGCATTGCAAAGTGGTGTATGGCACATGACCATGAGGATGTAAAGATGAAACTTTTTGTTTTATCTTTAGAAGATGAAGCCTGGGAATGGTTTCAGGAACAAGATAATAAAAAGTTTAAAGACCTTAAGGGAATCATTGAAGCTTTTAATGATAAATGGGGAGATAGGAAGGATAACCATGCCTTGTTGACTGCCTTGCACTCTAGCCATAAGGAAGATAATGAAACAGTGGAAGATTTTAATAAAAGATTCAATGATTTGGTTAAAAGTTGCCCTCCTAATATCAAGCCTACTGAAGATGCCCTTTTGATTTTCTACATTCAAGCTTTTGAAGGGGAAATGAGATATCTTTTAAAGGATAAAGATCCTACAAGTATTAGGGAGGCACAGGATAAGGCTTTTAAGATGGATAAGAATATGCAAGTTGCTGGTATATCTAGTGTTCTTGGGTTTTCTAAGAGTAGTTCTCCGGAGTCAAATGATGTTAAGAAAGTTGAAAACCAAGAACCGCAAGGTGACTCTATCAAAGAGCTCACTCGTTTGATTAAACAAATGGAAGAAGTTTATATTAATCAAATATCAGCTATGCATAATAAGATAGTAGCCATGGAAAGAGATAAAGATAATAATCATAAGATAAATGATAGATGGAAAAAGGGTCTCCCTAAAGGACCTACTTATCAAGAACAAGAAAGACCTCCTGAGCCTTTAAAAATGAATAATTGGTTTGATGATCAAATAGTTAAGGAAAAGTTAGCAGTTAGAGGAAGAATGGAACAAGTTAATTGGGTTGGTCATGATTTTGTGTTTGACAATGATAATGATTTGTTGGAAACAGTAGAAGATAATAAGGATATGGTTTGCATGAATAGACATATGGACAAAGTAGAAGAAGTATGTGACCATAACCTTACCCCTAAATTTAATGAATTTTCAATTGATGATTTAGGGGGTTGGACAGATGGTATAGAGTTTCCGTTTCTTATAACAGAGATTGTGGATGTACCAGCCCAGAAAGATAAGCCACCTAAGGCTTTAGAAAGTCTTCCTCCAGCCAGTAAAGTGCAAGTTCAGTTTCAGTTTGTTTCACTTTCAAAGTCAGTTAAGGCAGGTCAGAATGAATCAGTTGTGTTTCAGGATGTGAATAATGTACATAGTGTAAAGGATCAGTTTGTTAGCTTCCCAGAGTTTGTAAAAGACGGAATCAGTAATAAAGAAGTTGACAGAGTATGGCATAAGCCATTTTGTGGTAGTGTTGACTTTTGGAAAATATTCAAAGACGTGAGGCATTACCAGAGTCCTAAGAAACAGGAAAGGGTCAAACGAGCTACAAGGTAGATTTTTCTTCAGAAAGATAAACACTTAGTGTCCTAAGGACACCTTCTGTAATGTATCTCTAATCCTTTTCCTTGCATTTTTCAGTAAGTTAGCATTATTTGATTATTTGATTATTTTTGCATATATGTATGATAGATGTATAGTCATTTCATCTATTCTTTATTGTTTATTTGTTGGTTTCTATATAAGTACTTATGTTGGTCATTGGTGAGAAATCTGTGAATGCATAGTCTGGAGTTCTCGCATGCTCTCCGATGATCGAACACGCGTCCCCAAGTTGGAGCCAGATGTTGCCCACCTATTTCGACTAGGTGGCAACCTCATGTACATTGGAGATGTACATTCTTGTTCAGTTGTTCCATGGAAAAATCCTTGTGATTTTTCACCTTGCAGGGCAATTTGCCCCTTTGTACTCGAAATATCCACTCCCCTACGTGGGATAATTATTGTAATTTTATGTTCTAAGTATGGATCATATGATACAAATGCCATGTCATGGACTTTATTATTAGGGAAGTCCCCTCATCGAGTGTTTCTCCCCTTCCAATAAATTTTGTTCTTTAACGATTTTTATTGGTTGGGTTTTCACTCAAAAAATCCTCCAAAGTGGTGACAGGCATTCTAGTAATCGAGTCCATGGGATGGCTAAGGGTTCAAAGTGTTATTCATGATCATACTAGACATATCATAGAGTCTTGCGGAATTTCGTTGAGTCTAGTCAGTCTTTTTTTAATTTTTTAACCTCACTGTCAGGGGTTAATTAATTAAAGTTTTGATGTAATAAGGTCGTCACTTGGTCCTTGGCATTTTGTAATAGGGGTATGAGTGCAAAAAAGAAATGCCATATCAACCCCTAAGCCACAAGATCAAGTCCCATGTCATTCGGACATGTAGTTAGGATTTTAGCCCACTTTTGATCCCACTCAGGCAAAAACCAAGATTAATTAATTTAATTGCCTAGAGTGAAAAATGCAAAATTCTTATTTTTGGGCCAAAAGTCAAAGTTAGGGCTCTAATTTTTCTGAAAGTTCATTCCTATCAAGGTTAAGGAGAAATAAACCCAAATGGGGCCCACTCAAAGTGAAAAATGAATTATTTAAAAGAGGGGACGTTTTTTGCCTTATGTGGGTTTTTCAATCTTAATATGGAGCAGCTCCCCCACTTGGAAGCTTCCAAAAAGCCCCCTCTTGGATGGGTGACACTTGGCCATCTTTCAAGGGCCTTCTCTTTAGGTTTTTAGCTATAAATAAGAGGCTTCTCCTCTCATTTTAGCATGAAGATTCTTGGTAGCATGGTTATGCTGCGAAAATCTTTGGTTCTCTTCTCTTCTCTCTTTATTCTAGCATTTTGCTCAAGCCATTCTTGGCTCATCTTTGTATTGAATCTTGCCCTAGTTGGGCCTATAATAGAAGAAATTCTTTGGAGGAAATCTCTTCTATGGTGTGTTGGCTTCCCTCTTCAAGCATTGAGGTATTGTTGTTCCATTTGTGAGTATTTGCTTTCATTTTGTTAAGCATAGATGCCCTTTGCAAAGGTCTTTGCAAAGGGATTGAATGGTAAATGGTTATTTGTTTTTCATTGTGAGTAGATTAACTTAACTCTACAAAGGTTTTTGTAGAGCTATTTATTTTGCTCATCTCCTTGCTTGCATTATGTAGTTTTGCTCACCCATTTCTTGCAGATCCAAAGGCTTGAAGGAGGGCCTCCAAAGCCAAGCTCCTAATCTCTTTGTGTTTGTCAATCTACTTATTTTACTGTTAACATTTTCGCTCATAGAGTTATAGGTCTAATAAAACCCTTGTTTTAGGGGCTTGACTCATTATATATTAGTATAGTAGCTTAAATATATTGTTTTTACATCATTTAGGTGACTGGAAATTGCATTTTCAGCCCTCTAAACTTTTTGTTTTCAATCATTTTCAAATCTGAAATTTTCTGTAAATATTTGTATTTTTATACTAACTTTAATAACATTTTTTTTCTGACTTCACTGTAAATTCCAGCANAACTTTTTGTTTTCAATCATTTTCAAATCTGAAATTTTCTGTAAATATTTGTATTTTTATACTAACTTTAATAACATTTTTTTTCTGACTTCACTGTAAATTCCAACAAGCTTTTGCTTGCTGGTTTTTGATAGGTATTAAGGGGAGGTGCTGCCAAAAAAATTATAAAAAACCACCCCTCTTGTACCCACTTCAAAGAGGGTCCATTTCTAACCTTTCTCCCTCATTTTTCATAGTGTTTTGACTCTTGAGGCTTGAAAAGTCTATTTTCTGTAGGTGTTTAGTTGTTGGTTTTTATTTCATTGTAAATCATAACATAGCATAACATAACGCAACAATCTAATCTAGCTTAGCTTTTACTTTTCAAGTTCACCCACAAGTTCACCCACCTTTCCCTTTGGGGATTGTTGTGAGGTTAGAGTAGTACTTGCTTATTAGTTTGCTTTACTTTCTCAAAGTTTTATCTATTTCAAACACAAGCATTTGTTTTAATTGTATAAGAGTAATCATACAACTCAAGTCTTTCAGTGCATCCTCTTCCCTCCATTATCTCCCTTCGGGGAACTCGATCCAAAGGGTATGAAAAGCAGAAGGATTTGGGGGCTTAGTTTAACTAGATAACTTATTTTCTACTCTTTACTTTCTGTTACAAATCTTTCACACATTTACTTTCCTTAGGGGCTACCCCCCTTGGCTCTGTTGGGATTAAGACTAAACGAAGAAGTTGTAAACTGTGGTGACATTGGTGTCTAGCTCTCACTTTTCCCCAAGGACGCACACAGTGGTTGGAGACTTTCCATGTTCTAAAGTGCATATTAGGCGGCAACAAAGTCTATTTAAGAAAATATATATTATAAGGGTGAGTCCCAAGGCTTAATATTTTTTTTTTATAAAAGTTAATCCCCAAGATTTGAACTTGGGTGGAGAGGGTAACATTCTTTCTTCCCAACCACCCAATCTACACACAATCCACAAAGAAGTTTTAAAAGGAAAAGAAGTCAAAGTTAAAAGAAGAATTCCTTCCAAGGGAACTACATTAGGAATTATTATGCCCTTCGTTCTACCTCTTATCAAAGGAGTCAAAGAAAAATTATTGACAAATGAGCCAAGTCAAAGGGGGACCATTTACCGTCGAAAAAGTTGAAGACCAAATTGTAAACGAAGCAGCATAATCAAGGAGAAACTAACATTTTCATAAGAATACAAGTCCAGCCGTAACCATGGATTATGGTTCATAGATTCAAATAAAAAAATTAGAAGATGAATTAGTTTGTTGTCAAAATAAAAATATAAGATTACAAACGATAATCGACTTACAGAATCTTCAAAAGGAGTTTAAAGATAAGAGATATTCGGACCAAGAAAAACAAATGGAAGATTTGTTCACACAAATTGAGGGATTAAAACGTCTCAATCAAAAATCACAAAACCAAGGTATCAAGAAGGAAGTTGATGACAATAAGGCAAAAGAACTGACACATTTGAATGCGCTTTTGAACGACAAGGATGAAGGAATTGCGAAAGTCCAGATAAAGTTGGAAAGTCAAGAATCCGAGATATGTCGACATCAGCAGCAAATAAAAGAACTCCAACAGAAATACGATGATATTAGAAGGGAACACAAGTTGGAAATTACAAAAAGCAATAATACATTAACAAGCAAGACTAAAGAAGTATTTCGACTAAAGAATCATAACAAGATGTTACTTACAAAGATCAAGAAGTTAAAAAGAATTAGGAAGTCAAAAAAACTTAATGAAGACTTCAAAGGAAAAATTATAGAGAAGTAAGAAGAAAATCATCACCTAAGAAATCTTAATCAAGAACTAGAAGAGCAAATCAAAGAGTTAAAAGAGGACAAAAAGTCGCAAATAGAAAGGTTCGAAAAGATTCAGAGTAATAACACTCTATTAGAGAACAAATTAGAGCAAATCCAGAAGAAAGCTTCCAAACTCTCAGGAAAACATATTCCATTTAAGGAACAAGAGGCCAATCCATTAAAAAAACAACAATAAAAACTCCTTATTGACACCCAAACCATAAAAATCATTTTGACTAACGACAGGGTCAAACTGAACATAAACGGAGGAGTTATGAACATAAACTTAGAAAAAGCTCCATTAAAACTCATCCTCCATAGTTCATCAACTTCTTCATTCTCAACTTTCTCCCTAATAGGTATAAGGTAGTTTGCATAGATGGCATGGTTTCTCGGACTATTTGTCTCGCGGATGTATTCATTATCTGGTTCGTTGGGATCTTCAACATGATATTTCCTTTCAATTTCCCTATACAATTTGACATGTGCATCTACAGAAGCTGGAATCATGGCATAGGTCCAATCCATTTGGATAGATCCGCCAAGGGAGGCAACCCACTTTCTAGATTGCAGCGTTCCCCATATATTAGGTACATCTATGACTACAATGTCCATGGTCACACCAATGTATGGGTAGGAGGCTAACTTGACTGGTAAATTCAAAATTATACCTACAACATTAATTTCTCTTGAGTCCATGGCACACACATTTTGGTACAGTCTTGTTATCTTTAGACCTGTTACCAACTATTTTGTACAATAGTTGAACTTCCTATTGAGCCGCCAATTATTGAACATGATGAATGCTCATCTCCAGAGTTCAGAAGTTCAGTGTGTTCTAGAGTTAGCCAATTTTTGGCTGAATTTTTTAGTTTTTGTAAAATACATGTTCATAGCCCCTTGGGGAAAATGTAAAAAATGTCCTAGCATTTAAATTTTTGTAAAAGGCTCAGCTTCCCAGACTTGGGCATCAAGCTGACTAGCCCAGAGTGGTATTTCCCTTGGTTATTACTGGTTGTTGAACAAACGACCAATAATTTTTGAGTTTTTCACTCGCTCCTCCAAAGCTGGGGTAGTTGTCTTGATGTTTCGGCCTTGGGAGATTATTAGAGCCTTTGTGTCAGTGTTTTTTGTCATGCTAGGCATTCCGATTGAGTCGTATGAACATGTACTAGGTCCCCCTAGAGTTTCGTCTGATTCCAAGAAAACATAATTTTCTCCGTTTTTTAAGCCATTTTTTAATGGTTTAAATGAGAAACTCAAAATGTAAAAAAAGAGTAATCCGAAGTCCGTTTTCGGCATGGTTGGGCTCATTTTCAAGCCTAGAGTAGCATCTTTACCCCAGGAGCCACTTTCCCCATCAGTCGGGCAGTCGAAGCATCCCAAAAGTCATCAATTGGCTAATTGAGCACCAGAATAGCATTTAAATGCTAAAATTGGATAAAATGAACCAAAAGTCAAATGGTTGAAAAGTCAAAATTAATATTTTAAAAATGGTGGGGATGACTTGGCATGGGTCTCCCATTGAGTTACGACTCCCTTCAAGTGAGTTAGCACATTAAAACTTTGGTTTAAAGGGGATGCCACGATTTAATTAAATGGTATGGTTATGAATTATCAAGTGAAGTGTGACGTAGGGACTCGCGAGTGTGGAAAGGGATGAGTGGGTATGTGTGGTCCCCTACCCATTTAAAAAGTATTACAATAAGCCATGTCATGTGATGTGTATCCAATACAGCTTGCATGCAAATGGTTGAAGGGAGGATGACGTGGTGCATCAAGCGAATGACTTAGGAGGGGTGACATCAACCATTCATTTAATTTTGCCTTCACTCCATACACCATACACTCGCGAAGGATGGAGACTAACGTTAGCATTTAAGATGGAGCTCACGCTGATAAGGAGGTGGGCGACTTCCTTGTTTCGTGGCCACCTCATTCGACTTGGCTCCCATTGCACGCGAGTTGGCATTCATTATAACTAAAGTTTCAACTCCTTCAAAGCTCACGCATACCTCTTTTGGGTGAATCGTGGATACACTTGGCCACTCCATATTCGATGGTGAAGCTTCCTATGTGAGAGTGGGGAGCACCTTGCCAAGGTGGAGGCCACCTCCCCACTCACGCCTACCTCAAGCTAGAGTTTGATTCAAATCATTGCTCCCAGTTCATGAAATCAAGGGATTTCGCATACCTTGGCTCTTACTCATTGCCGATTTGATTTAGGGGGTAGGTTTAACAGTTTTTTGTATAAAAGGATGGCATTGCCCTCCTTTGTTTCTCATGGATATTTTGGGCATGAACTCTCTGCCAAAATTTTTGTAATATTTGTTTGAAGTTGGAATAAAGTTGTGACTTTGGAGGTCCGTGCACGAGTTATTGGAGTTGTGGATTCACATTGTCTTTGGTGATATCTCTCTCACCTTGCTTTTTCAATTATTAAATCATTCTTCCTTATATACTCTAGAAGGGCTAACAATCTAGTTTATGAGTATTTTGTTCGGATTCGATATTGTTTGTAAGGGTTTTGCAAGGATCATTAGGGGTGAAGAACAAGCTTGAGATCAAGCTCTTCTTCATGAACCAGTGATTTTTTCCATCTAACTCCTTCATCTTGCAGGCCTTTCTAAGCACTTCCCAATCCAAGAAAGAGACATAGCTGTCAAAGCTTCTCCTTCCCTCCATCAACAAAGTTTCAAAAAACACATTTGGTTACCTGGATCTACAAACTTCCCTCTTCTAGTTCTCTTGTTTGCTCCTTGATCTTCTCGATTTCTTGCTTGCTAGCAGCTTCTTCTTTCTTGCCTTGTTTGGCTTGTCCTCCTCTTCTCTGTTTGTTGCCCCGCTTTTCAGTCCTCTTCTCTGTTCGCTGCCCCATTTTTACAGTCCTCTTCCTTACTGTTCACTGCCCCATTTTTACTGTTTGTTTGCCTCTCTTTTCACCTTTTTCGCTGTCCTATTTTTCACTTTTGTTGCATCCAACTATCCTTTTTGTTGGCTGCCCTCTTTCATCGTTGTTTTCATCCTCTTCCTTCACTTTTTTGCAGCATTCTTTATTGTTGTTTGCTCCCCCTTTTTTCCTCTTTTCCTCATTCATTTTCAGCCTTCTTCTTGCTATCTTTTTGCTCCATTATACCATCTCTTATTTCCCACTTTGCATGTAAATTTTTGCATTTAGTTTCATTTTCGAAAAAATATTAAAAAAAAAATTGGAAGTTCAAAACTTGCATCTACAAGTTGATTTGGCATATAGACTAGTTTGCTCCCTTGCATATAGATCTCAATTTTCAAAATCTAGAACTTGCATTAGGTTAGCTAGTTCCAATTTATTTCTTTGATTTGATTGACAATAATGGGTCCATGAGCTTTGTTGTGCCTTAGGTGATCAAAGAAGAAATCTATAAAGGACAAGAAGCAAGAAAACTTGAAGGAAAAACCAAGAAGAAGTCGTGAACCATCACTCTCCCTTTGTAAAAGCCATTAAGGCTTCTTCTATTTTAATTTTCAAGTTTTTTTTTTTGAGGTTGAAAATCCAAACGATTGTAACAGTTTAATAAAAGTTTCGTGAGTGGGGTCTTTAATCCCCCACACCCGACGTCCCCTATTTGGGGAAGTCTTGCATTGTCTTTTGAGTGGTTTGCTTCCTCTTAGCTTAATTTATTTCTGCTAGTAGCTTAGTTTCATTTCACTATGTCATTGTTTCGTTGTTTTACAATTTGTTGAGCTATCATGTGGTTTCAATTTACAAGCTGATTGTCTTATAAAAAGAACCAAAGTCTCTTTAACTTGCAATAACCCAAGTCAAGAGCACTCTCTGTCGGAGAGCACTCCCACTGCATTATCCTTACATTAAGCATATAAATTAATTAAAGTCTCTTGAACTTCTGTCATAAGACAAAGTCAAGAGCACTCTCTATCGGAGAGTTGAACTGTGTGGTCATAATAATAAAATCATTCCAACTCACATTTCCCCACTTAAAATTTACTTCGTTGCTATCCCTCTCCTAGTATGCTCTGTCGACCCTGAAAAGTTGGACTCGTACTTAGAACGGTGATCCGATTTGTTAATCTTGCAAGTGATAACATAATAAAATCTTCACCCCCACAACCAACGCACCAGCGTTGTCAAAAGCATTCGAGTTGTTCTTAGTAAGGGCGTCGAAACCCCCCATTGTCTAAGTTTCTCGGCTTGCTGGTTAATTTCTCCGAACACCTAGCCCGAGATACTGGACGGACCGACAGGTCTCGAATGGAACGACTTAGAATACTTTTCCAGTTGGACTTTGATACCTTGTTCTCTCAACCATAATAATCCAAGATCACTAAAACTTGATAAAATTTACAAAGAGAATTTGCAAAACGATCGCACAAACATTGAACTCTTGTATCAAGCATCCCAGCACTACAATTAGTGACTCCATATCCATTGGATAAGACACTGGTCTGTTATTATTTTATTTTCATATCTCAAGTGTATTGTTCAATATCTTATCATTATGGATAATTTTGTTTAATTCAATCAATGTTGTGTTTTATTTAAATGTCACAAGCATATCTTTGTAATTTTTTAAAAGTTAAAACTATGATATCCCATCAGAAAACTCCTAAACAACACCCATCCGCATCCGCAACCACCAAAAAATATTTAAAACATTGAGAAGGTTCCCTCTTTTCAATGGCTTTATCAGGGATTTGATAAGGATAACCAACAATGGCAGTAAAGTCCAAGGGTTCAAAAAGATCGCCCATGCTGGTAGGTGAATCACTTGATTTGGGATCAACAAATAAAAGGTGAATGTCAAGGATTGACTCAGATCTAAGATTTTCAAGGATCCTATGAGAAGCTAGCTTGCTTTTCCTCCTATGATAGACCTGTTGAGGCTCAGGGATGAACTGAAGCAAGCCTTCAGAGTTTCTTCTTGTTGAATGCCTAGGTAAAGTTAAAAATAGTGGAGTCGCCAGATGATTTGAATAAAATTATTCAAATTTTAACATTCATCAAACAAAGCATAAAAACAAAAAAGAAAACTCAAAGTCGTATTCCAGGAATAGAAAGTTTTATCCCCGAGAACGATGCCAAAATGTTGCTGCCTAATTCGCACCTCAGGTCACGTGGCAGAAATCTTCAAGCCACTGGGTGCGACCTTGGGGGCAAGCAAGAGTCAAGTGTTGTCACTTGATCTTGACTCCTCCGTTTAGGCTCTCTCTTAGCGAAGCCAAGGCAGGTGGTCCCTAGTAAAATAAGCTAAAGTGTTTAATCTATAAAAATAGAACAACTAGTCTAGGAGATGATGACAATAAATACCGAAACTGAGATGATCTGCAAATAATTTAAATAATCTAGCATTTAAAATATCATTCCAAATAACACATTGATTAACTTAAGCATCAAAAATAAATGAAATGCCAAATAGACCAGTGTTAATGGAGTGCTTGTAAGGGGGTTGCTAGTGAAGTCTCGAGAAGTATCGCAATTGTCTCGGTTGGTTAGTTTTAATATTATTAAATGAGTAATTAGAGAGTGGATAAATTCTTGGTAATTTTTATTAAGAATGTGGTAATGATCTTATTATTATGGGGGGAATGGTATTCCAGATATACCCAGGGGGTACAAGGAATATGTCCGGATTTACCAAGGAATGGCTCTCACAGTGACATGTGGGCTAGATGGAGTCGTGGGGTTGTGTTCAACACTACACCAAACAAGGGTGTAGCCTAACGGTGCCCCACGGTCACTTTCTAGTGGTTCCTGCTTCACTTGCAGAATTTCCCCACAATCTGGTAAAATCGAATGAAGTGTCGGATTTTCACTTGTAGAGATTAATTGAAGTGTTCCACTAATTACAAATCACTTCAATCCCTTTCTAATCGTCCCACCAATCCATCCAAAGGCCTCCAATGGTCACAAGAGCATACAGGGAAGGAAGCCTTGTAAATTTTAGGTTTTTTAAGAACTAAATTTGAGTTTTTTAAATCATAGTGTCGATACTCTCCTTACCAAGAACACAGCCGAAATGGTTAATTTTACTTAAGAAACTTGAAAGAAATTGAAAGAAATTTTAAAAATTAAAAAAAAAGTGTGAATCCCCCTTGGGGGGATGGGGTGTGGGAACTTGGTTGCCCACTTGCTTCTCTCTTTTACAATGATTTAAAAATAGAAATTACTTGTGCTACTTTGTAGAATAGGAAACACAAGTTTTACAATATAGGGCCTTAGAAAAATGGCCAAAGAGAGAATTGTGAAAAGAGGGGTCTCCGGATGGCTTAGATCTTCGGAATTTGGCCAAAGTGACTCTCTTTAATCAGCTTCTGCTGCAAAAAAGCAAGTAAACATCAATCAAATATGTCAAAATCTTTATTTAAACAATAAAAATTTAACATATAATTCAAGTAACTTTTAAAAGATAAAAATTTAAACTATTGAAATGTACTTGTTTAAAGCTAGATTTATGAGTTTTAACATTCAAATCAGATCTAACTTTAATGATAAATGAAATCAGATTTAGTTATTAATCTATTTTAATATACTAAACCAAATATCAATTATCAAAATAATTGGTAACAGAAATAAATAATTTTTGTAGAATGAGAGAAGATATGAAGAAGCTTGATGCCAGAATATGGACGATGGAGTTCTTCACAATGAAACAAAGAGAGACTGTCTTTCTTTAGTCATTGAAGAGAAGGAAGATGTAAACAAACTCAACCTCTTATTCAATCTACGTAACCTGCAACTAATACAAAATACTTGCACAAAAAATGGTTAAGCAATTGGATGCCACCTACGACAAAAACTCAGAAAAACAAGATCATTAAACAAAATAAAAAAGTACTTCCAAGATATCTGAATCAAATAAACAGTAAGATCTTCAAGCAAACAAGCTTTTAAATCTTACCCTACCAAGAGACAACTCTCCTTCAAAGGCCAAGCTTAACCAAAGAGATGCAAGAAAATGAACACCACCGGTTACTTCACAAGCTCAAGACAATATTCATCCACACATAAAATCGCTACACAATTCTTGACCTCCAAAGCCTTTTATTCAAAATGATAGAAAAATATTACAAAGTACAGGAGCATAAGTTCGTTTCCAAAATCTTCTGTCCAAAATGAAGAGAGGATGCCTGCTCAAATAGAAAAATTGGCAAGAGAGGGGAACACATCTTCCTCAAGGATGCACTAGGGATGGAGAGGTGGCAATGAGTTGGTTGAAAGCAAAAGGAAAGGCAACCTCTAAAACTTTGGAAGCCACTTCACCAAAAATCTTCAAACTCATCCCACCTTCTATCCTTTCTTGCAATTTGCGCCCCCACTTGGCGAAGTGTGCCTCCCTCTTCATGAGGAAACATCCAAACTCAAAAATCTCTCTTGATTGGCAACATCTGACTTGTCCTCCTTGCCTGGGTACTTGCCAAATTAATTTGCCAAGTCATAAAATTCACTTTTGGCAATTATCTTTTATGTTTTTAATTGCCGAAATTTTTAAATATTTCATTTTTTTGGTAGTTTTTTGGGTTTTTTGAGTAATTACTAATTTCGGGGTTAAATAATTACTCGAAAACTTAGGAAAGTGGGTCTAGGGGTTAAGTGGGTGCTCTAAGTTAGAAAATGAGTACCCCCATGGAAAAAACAACCTCCTAGCCACACTTCTGTGACTTTTTACATTTTCACATTTAATTTATTAAAAATAAGCATATAAAAACGGGAAAAAATATTTTTTTCCGAAAATTAAAAAAACCTATGGGGGACTTGGGACATGTTCATAATGACTCAAAATAATGATTAGCATGGTAATATACATCGACACATAGATTTTAATATTCTCCTAAGGCTTAATTAATAAGGCAGTTATTCCAGCTTTGGAGGTTTGGGTGAAAAACTTGAAAATTATTTATCGCTTAAAAACAATAAATAATAAACAAGGAAAAAACAATAAATAATAAAATGAATTAATAAATAAGTCCTAGGAAACCAAACCTTTTACATAAAGTCATCATGCTAACTCATTTTATTACAATTCTCCATGGGATATAAACATGTTAAAAAAAAATTTAAAAAGGCCTAGGAAGGCTTGCAAGAACTTCTGAACTTGAAATTTGAACAAGTGATTGTTCATCTTTGGCGGCTCATATAGAAATCCAACTTAGTGCAACTTAGTTGGTAACATCTGGCTTGCTGGTTTTTAGCAGGCCAGAGGAAAAAGAGAGGGAGGTGCTGCCAAAAAATCAAGTTTTGGGCTATCTGGAGCACCCACAATCTATCTACCATCCCCCTCCTTCATTCATTTTCTTCCCTAAGCAAGTTTGTAAGCCTTTTTTACCCATTCTTCAAGGGTCAAAAGGAATTTCTTTTTCTTTAAGCATTGTAAGTAATCATAAATAAAAAGCAGGTGGGCTACACAGCGCCCACACTCCATTGCCCTTGGAGGGTCTCGCAGTGTCATGTTATGGTTGCCTTTTTCTAACGTTTTATTTTTATAACACATGCACACAATCTACCTTCACGGGTTGTATTTTTTGCTTAGTTAGTTTTAGTTTTCTTTCTTTCATTTTTGGACAAAGTAACGAACACTAAACCGGCATTGATCTACCGAATTACCCAAAGGAGCTTGCTCGTTTGGGGAAAAGATATTCCTTGTCGTAGTAATTAGTCTCACCAATTTTACCTTTTTCGTTTTGCAGTATCAATTTGGAATAAAACAATTTGTCAATCCAGTGTATGCTCTTGTCAATCGCAGGTTCGCCCTGAGCTTTGGGATAATCAAAAGCAGGAATGCACACTAATTGATTTCTCACATCTAACTAAGCAAACTCACATTAATAAAAGCAACTTCCCCAAAACATTACCAAAATCCGACGTAACGAGCCCGAGAAAGAGTGGGAAAATTCTTCAAGGAAAGCAGAAACAACTAGAAAGCGACCGTGGGGTCCTGTTAAGCTACATCCTTGTTGGTGTAGTGTTGAACACCCCCCCACGACTCCATCTAGCCCACATTTTCCGGTGCGGAGCCACTCTTCTCAGAATGTGGACATATTCTCAGTACTTCACAGTATATCGAGAATCCCCTTCCCATAGCTTAATTCATCCTTAATAACTTTAAAAATGACCAAGACTCCACTTGCAATACATTTACATCTTTCAGCAGCATTAGACTCCATTCGGCATTGGCACTATCTTCAATTTCATATTTTTCTGTCAGGTCATTTATGTTATAATTTCCATATTTATTTTCATGTTGTTGTTATATTAATTTTACTTGCAAGTAGCTTGTTTCAGTATTAATTTATCAAAACTCCTAACAAAAACAATTCATTCATTACTAATAAAAGTAAGGTCCTTAGCAACTCTTTCATAGAGACTACCCCCCTTGGCTCCATTAGGAGTGGCCTAAACGAAGGAGTCAAGATCAGGTGACAGCACATGACTTGAGACTTGCCCCCAAGGACGCACTTAGCAGCTTGAAGATTTCTATTGCGCTAATTCCCAGGTGTGTGAAAGGCAACAACAGCGGGCGCAACATTCCAAAGGGCTATGGACTATGCTTTCAATGAGTTGATTGGGAAGATAATTGAAATATTTCAATGAGTTTGTCGCAGTAGCATCCGGCGAAGAGTAATGAGCATTTTATTTGTTTTGGGAGTTTGTAGCTACAAAATATGAATTGTGAAATTGCTCTTGAAAATAGATTTGACTAGGGAAGTCAAGGAAATGGCTTGGCAATGATTTTTGATGATGTATGATGGATTCCAAATCATTTTGCACTAGTTTCACTCAGCTTGGGGGACTGGATTATTTTTATTGGCTTGTTTAGGGAGGACATCCCCAATGGGGTGTGTTGCCCACCTATTTCGACTAGGTGGCAACTCCATGTACAGGAAGATGTACATAATTGCACAAGTTGTACCTTGGAAAATTTGAGGATTTTTCACTCCTGCAGGGCTATTGCCCCTTTGTAAAACGAAATGTCCGCTCCCCTGCGTGGGAAAATTAATGTAATTTTGTATGCTAGTGTGGGTCATATGGTACGGATGCCACACCATGGAACTGGTTGTTAGGGAAGTCCCCTCATCGACTGTTTTTCCCTTTCCAATTGATATTGTTGCGTAAACGAGTTTAATCGGTTTGGTTTTCACTCAAAATCCTCCAAAGTGGTGACGGGCGTTCTAACAGTCAAGTCCATGGGGTGGCTAAGGGTTCAAAATGTTATTCGTGACCATGCAAGACA
>LPNX011021775.1:300256-320574 GCA_001517045.1 Pseudotsuga menziesii | reverse complement strand
GGTCTATAACTTATGAAAACCCGAAGCTACGACAGAGAAACCCAACATATCCCAAAAACTCAACATGATATTTTTTCTTTATTAGCTCTGGGGAAAAATCCTCCTAGCCCAAAGATTCCATCCAGTTACAATGGAGAAAGCTGGCCTTTTTATAGGCTCAAAAAAAAAAACCATTCTCATAAAAATAATAAAATAAAATAAAATAAAGAGAAAAAGTGAGATTCAGATCCACTATCCAAATTATCTCCACCTGATGCAACTCTTCGCCTTTTTGACCTTGATACTTTCTGCTGGTCCTCATTTCCGCTTTGCTTCTATAAATAGTGTTTTAAGCACTCAAAGTGCAGAATGCATTTGGAGGGGTAACATCTGGCTCCATGGGGGACGCGTGCTCTCAGAGAGAGCATGCAAGAACCTCAGCTTCTCTGTGTATCTGCAGACCAACTTGAAAGAAAAGTGTGATGGGATGGCTTCATTCACATCCCGCACTTTATTACAAAACAAATAAGAACATGCTGAAAATTTAAATGCTCATGCAAGAGCTTATTTCTTCCTACCTACCTACTCTATCATGAGACTAGCACACGTCAGGTGTATGCATACAAGTAATGGAGCCATCTCAGCTCATCGTCAACAATAGAACATCTCCCCCTGTGTTTGATCATTAACCAAAACAAGGTCTCATCAAAAACGTTGTAGATCTGACCTGAAAACGCCATCAAAGTATGGCTGTCATAGAAACGCTTATGTTGCAAACACAAGTCATCTTTCAAATCTCCAATCACATAGCACATTGGAGTGCATGCTTCATCAAGATAACACTGAAGAGGGCTTAGATAAGCATTGGGCAGCCCTTCATCAAACTGGATTTTGTTATCCATAGGACCTTCATGAGACATATCTGCAACACAAATGTTATTAGTTTCAAAATATACCTGAGGTAGCTTCTCATCTTCTAATACAGCGGTATCCGGGATCTCTTCAGTAATGTCTTCAATCAAGGGTTCTAATAATACTCCCTCACTCAGATATTCAACGATCTGTTCTTTAAGCTCAGGATGGAGCCTAGGGATGAGGGCATCATATTCTTTAGTAACCTGCTCAATCTCATCTACTGTCCCATCGTGCCAGCGAAGGAGAAACCTCTCGAAAAAATTTGCCACTGAATCTATGGATTCATCCAAAAGGCCATAGAACCAAATCATTGCATCCCTTTCCAAAGTTATAGCAAAAACGACCATAATATCATCCTCGTGGTGAACATTAAAATCAGCCATCAGTTTGCAGAGAGAGGCAATATGATGGATGGCTGAAACACCAAAATTTCCGTAAAATCCAGGAAGAATGTCATGTGCCTTCCCACGGTCATAGCACTGATTAGGAAATCCGTGGATTTTTGAGAAATCCAGCGGGCTGTAAGCCTCGTGCCAAATATCATGCAGTTCTCCCATAATCAAACAATGAGGTACTTAATTTGAAAAATGTGTTTAATCATACCTCATACCAAACTGTAGAGTCGCCAAGGTGAGCTTGAAAGCCTTCTAATGAGTGTGGTCACCTGTACACCCGATAGGATCTTCAAATCTGCAAAAGGACAAGGGCTCTGTCCCTTCGTGGAGTCGCCATGTGAGAGGAAGAATCTACAATGTAATTTCCCACAGATGTCAATGAAGCATAGTCTTCAAAATACGGGAACTGGACTGTCCCCGACGACGGCGTCAAAATGTTATCGCCCGAAACTGGCACGCAGGTGCTGAAAGCCCAAACCGCAGGTGTGTCGGCTCGGCGACAACTCTCCAGAGAGAGGCCAATGTCACCACACCCCTCTCTCCTCACTTCAGGTTGGCTCTTCTCCAGCTGTAGGGGGGTTTCCCTAAGTTCAGATCGCTAAGGCGGGTGCAGCTAAGGGTAAGGTGATCTGAAGAGGCTGCCTTAGAGAAACACGGGTAGCAAAAAAAAAATGATTCGGCTTGATGGGGAAGAAGGGAAGAGAGGATCAGTCCTCGGGGGAAGGCCAGTGCCAGTACCAGAAGGATAAATGGAGTCAGAAGGGGACTCAAAAGGGCTTTGTGTTTCGCAGAAGTGAGACTAAGCTGGTTCGTTCCATAATCAGAGGCAAGGAGAATGGAAGTATAACTGACTACTTTCCATCACTCCCAAACCTCCAAGAACATAACGGGGACAAACAACTTGGCAGCCGCAAATGCTTGCCCAATGTGCTAGATTATAGCCTATAATATCCCAAACTGATATAATAGGAAAGGAAACCCTGAACTTTGCATGCATGCAGTGGCATGCAAATATGTGCCCTAGAAAAATACGGAGATGCTATAAAATAGGAGAAATCAATGCATGTACATAGCCGTATATAGCTCAAATAAATAAGCTGCTGCTGGAGCCTTGATGATGTGCTTGCTTTGTCTCTGATCACGGTGACACGGTGTGACGATGAAACCCTCTGGCTAGATGAATAATCAACCTCCCGGAATAACTGCTAATGTAACCTGATGATGAACTAGTGCTGAACCTGTATGATCCAACCTAATGATGAACTAGGGCAGATAGTTTTCACTGCCGAAATACACCAGTTAGCTAAGCATGCGCTCAACCCCAACTTAGCTTGTCGAGCTCTCCAATTCGACTCCACAAATCAATTATCACATAAGTGTCTTCTCCATTCACTTTATCTTTCTTTTATAACCTTCAACTGTGAAAACCCTAACTTTTGACCTAATTAGGTTAGTTTAACTTCTAATTTGCAGTTGACTTGCATGCATGCGCATGGAGACTTAATCGGGTGCATGCATCATTAAATAATGCTCAAATGTCGTGCATGCAGGTGGCCTTTGGCTCTGGTAGCCCTCTTCGACCCAATGGTGATATAATATTGATGCCCTAGATCTTCTGTAGATGGCATCAGTCTTCAGTTGATTCCCTAACTGTCAATACCCGCTCGAACCCATAGGAATCACATAGGTTAGCGGGTTGGTCCTCAAATGCCTAGGCAAAAGAGGACATTACAATCCTCCCCGCTCGAATTTGCTTGTCCTCAAGCAACTGTAAAGCTAGGTGTTGTAATACTTGTTCCGTCTCCCAAGTGGCCTCCTCTATAGGCAAATCTTTCCATTGAAACAAGTAGTCTCTAATGATTTTGTTCCGCAATTTCCACTCTCGCACCTCTAGGATGCACTCCGGAATCAAAATCAATTGCCCCTCATCATCAAGGGGGGGGCAGCTCTCAAATCCCCTATCTGGAGATCGACCTGCTGAACGGTCTCCGAATACTGCTGGATATTGTGTGGCCTTATCTAGTGGTTTCCAGAAGGTGACAAAACACTCTGCTGCTCCCTTAATATCCCCCTGTCGGAGTACTGCCTCCATCCTGTGTGATGTCACTGGCATGGGAGGGTAGGTATTCATCCCTCTCAATACTACCTTCTGTCCCTCTGTTCCTGTGAACTCCATCTCCATGGTCTGGTAGTTTGTGGAATACTTCCCTAGGGAATACATCCATTGAACTCCTAATACCACCTTCATGTCAGGCACATCCACCACATAGAATGTCTCCATCACTATATAATTCCCAAGTGATATTGTTAATTGAGGAATCCTCTAACTACACTCCATGGTGTGACTTGCTGCAGCTACTACAAACCCATCAAAACTCTCAGTCTGAATGTCTCTCCTTTTAACCCATGCAGCATCAATAAAGTTGTGGGATGCCCCACCATCTATCAGCACTCCCACTCTGTGGCCCTGTACGGTACCTCTCATTCGGAGAGTGTGGAATCTAGGAACCCCTGTCATGGTAGCAATGGTACCTCCTAAGGGCGGCAACTCCCTAACTGTCTCTGGTGTCTCTCTCTACTTCTGATCCGGATAATCATCATCCTCCCCATTGTCAGAATTGGCCTCTATGTAGTAAGCCTTTCCCTTCCTTGAACATCTGTGAGCTGGTACCCATGGCTCCTGGCAAGTGAAACATAACTTTTTTCTTCTAAGGTCTTGTCGGGTATTATTGTCCATCCATTCTTTCTTGGGCCATTCTTTCTGGACGGGTTTCCTCTCTTCATCTTCAATAGGGGAATTGGGTTTGGGAGGAAGCCTAACCTTGGGTACTGCATCCTGTAAATCTCTAGTCCGTCTGATGGCATCTGCTAGGGTGGTGGGTCTATAAGACTTGACCCATCCCTGTAAGGGTTCGGTTATAATCAACCTGCTCTCTGATATATCTGTCACCATGACTGCTATCCTCTGAAACTCTAAAATAAATGCATCTGCACTACCTGTCTGCTTGAGCTATGCCAACTCTCTAAAGTGGACCTCCGGATCCTTCCGATCAAACCGCTCAATGAGCCTCTGTGTAAAATCTGGGTACGATGTGATGTTGTGATCCAGTGTCACTAACCCGTGATACCACCACTCATGTGCTTCTCCGTCCAAATGCAAAGTAGCCAATTTAATAGCATCTGTCTCAATCATGGGGTTGAACTGGAAGTACGTATCCAACTTTTGTACCCAATTCCTGGCTGGGCCACCCCGAGTGCCCTCAAAGGTAGGGGTAGTCAGTTTCCCTACGGTGCACTGTAACTCATAGTTCTGGGTAAATGGCCTATTGTAAGCTTTGGGTTTGTTCTTACTTTTAAAGTGGCAGAAGTCAGTGAAGGTCATAGCTGAATGGAAGTCCTCTCCTAAAGCTCTATATTCTCTCAAATAGGCACTCATGGGTTCTTCTAGTTCTGCTTGTGCTAGAGGCACTACAGCTGGACTATCTAAGAATTGAGGCATGGTAGGTCGGAAGGGCTTGTGTATATGGGGATGGCTCTGCATGTTGGTATATAAGTACTCCCTATTACTGCTGATGGATATCCTATCGCTGTTGGGAAATAAGGGACTGTGTGGGGTGGGCCCATTCTTCTCAGTCATTTGCTTGAAGGTGCTCATCATTTCTTTCAACCCATTAGTGAGTTCTTTTATGGCTGATATGAGACTATCGAAAGTTGTTTTATCATCATCGACCATTGCTTCTTTGCCTTTTTTAAACTGATACTCTCTGTTCCCCAAATCTATGTCCTCTAACTCCTTTTCTCTGTCTCTATTCCTTTGTCTCCTGTGAGTAATGTTGTATGGGTCTCCTGGATTCATTTATAATTTTTCTATGCCCACAGCTGGCAAGGAAAATAGCTCTAAAATATGGGGTTGGCAGTTAACAAAAAAAATATGCAGTACAAGAGTACCTGGTTCCAACGCATGAAAGAGAATGTATGGTGCTGTAGATGACTGATATAATGCAAGATAACAATTCAGCCTTTATCCAACAACCCTTAGTGAAAGGAAAATTGTAGCATGCTGAGATCACCCTTCTTTGGGGTTCATTTCATTTATAGTAACAACAGTCCTAACCTCTTGCAACAAGTAGATCCCAAAAATAATGACAAATGAGCTTGGACAGAGATGAAGTCACTCTTGTGACAGTCACGCGCCCAACAAACTCTTCACGCGTTGACAGTGGCTCGGGTATTTCCTAGGAAGCAACAAACAACAACATACTCTTCACACGCTAATAGTGGCTCAAGCATTTTCCAGGTAGCAACAAACATCAGCAGATTCTTCACTCCATGATGGTGGGTGACACCTCTTCCAGGATCCTCCAAGCTCAGGTCTCTTCTGTCCACTTCATTTTCAGCATCCTAACAGTCAAGCGATTGGTTCACCGGTCATTAGTCTCCGTCTAAGCAGTTCCGCGTGCGACCTAACAGCAACAGCCTGAACTTCTACGTCTTCTCTGCAATGGACCATTGTCAACTTCGTGATTTGCTGACCGATTCTCTTTACACAGGCAGTCTCATCCAGCAACAAGAAACGACAAAGAAACAACAGTCTCCAGGCCGTCCAGGCAGCTTCACGTGTGCATTCCGCAGCAATAACCCACGGTCCTCCACGCTGGCTGCCGACTGGCTTCTCTACGTCCTCCACGCTAACGGTCCTGTCCTTTGCTAATTCAATGTCGGCTTTTCTATAATGGCTTTGCAGTCAAAGGAACCTTTCTTGTTAACAGAACATTGCCATGTAGATCGATCCACTTTCGCGAGTCAATGATAAAAGTAGAACGCGATGAGAGTTATGTTCGTTACCAAAGCATCAACTTTTTGAAAATTTGTGGAACATGTTATAAAACACAGCATCCCTTCCAAGATATTTGATCGCATTGCTTAATTATGGAGGGTTTCCAGAAGATTTCTTCATTGAGCATGTAATCGATGCTTTTGATCAAATACGGAATGCACACGTTGGTTACTGTCCACTTATCACTTTGCACAACCTATTTTCTTTGACTGTTGTATGCGATTGCACACGGCCCACCTTCTATCGGGCCTTCAGTATCCATAAAAATTCATTATCTCACAGGCTGGCAGAACCTTTGGCTCTGATACCACTGTAATATCCCAAACTGATATAATAGGAAAGCAAACCCCACACTGCATGCAAATATGTGCCCTAGAAAAATACGGAGATGCTATAAAATAGGAGAAATCAATGCATGTATACCCGTATATAGCTCAAATAAATAAGCTGCTGCTGGAGCCCGGATGATGTGCTTGCTTTGTCTCTGATCACGGTGACACGGTGTGACGATGGAACCCTCTGGCTGGATGAATAATCAACCTCCCGAAATAACTGCTAATGTAACCTGATGATGAACTAGTGTTGAACCTGTATGATCCAACCTGATGATGAACTAGGGTAGATAGTTTTCACTGCCGAAATACACCAGTTAGCTGAGCATGCGCTCAACCCCAACTTAGCTCACCGAGCTCTCCAATTTGACTCCACAAATCAATTATCACATAAGTGTCTTCTCCATTCACTTTATCTTTCTTTTATAACCTTCAACTGCGAAAACCCTAAATTTTGACCTAATTAGTTCAGTTTAACTTCTAATTTGCAGTTGACTTGCATGCATGCGCATGGAGACTTAATCAGGTGCATGCATCATTAAATAATGCTCAAATGTCGTGCATGCAGGTGGCCTTTGGCTCTGGTGGCCCTCTTCGACCCAATGGTGATATAATATTGATGCCCTAGATCTTCTGTAGATGGCATCAGTCTTCAGCTGATTCCCTGACCGTCAATACCCGCTCGAACCCACAGGAATCACATAGGCTAGCGGGTTGGTCCTCAAATGCCTAGGCAAAAGAGGACATTACATAGCCCTCTATGCTGGCTTGGTCTATAACTTATGAAAACCCGAAGCTACGACAGAGAAACCCAACATATCCCAAAAACTCAACATGATATTTTTTCTTTCATTAGCTCTAGGGAAAAATCCTCCCAGCCCAAAGATTCCATCTGGTTACAATGGAGAAAGCTGGCCTTTTTATAGGCTTAAAAAAAAACCATTCTCATAAAAATAATAAAATAAAATAAAATAAAGAGAAAAAGTGAGATTCAGATCCACTATCCAAATTATCCACCTGATGCAACTCTTCGCCTTTTTTACCTAGATACTTTCTGCTGCTCCTCATTTCCGCTTTGCTTCTATAAATAGTGTTTTAAGCACTCAAAGTGTACAATGCATTTGGAGGGGTAACATCTGGCTCCATGGGGGACGCATGCTCTCGGAGAGAGCATGCGAGAACCTCAGCTTCTCTGTGTATACGCAGGCCAACTTGAAAGAAAAGTGTGATGGGATGGCTTCATTCACATCCCACACTTTATTACAAAACAAATAAGAACATGCTGAAAATTTAAATGCTCATGCAAGAGCTTATTTCTTCCTACCTACCTACTCTACCATGAGACTAGCACACGTCAGGTGTATGTATACAAGTAATGGAGCCATCTCTGCTCCTCATCAACAATAGAACATCTCCCCCTGTGTTTGGTCATTAACCAAAACAAGGTCTCATAAAAAACGTTGTAGATTTGACCTGAAAACGCCATCAAAGTATGGCTGTCATAGAAAAGCTTATGCTGCAAACACAAGTCATCTTTCAAATCTCCAATCACATAGCACATTGGAGTATATGCTTCATCAAGATAACACTGAAGAGGGCTTAGATAAGCATTGGGCAGCCCTTCATCAAACTGGATTTTGTTATCCATAGGACCTTCATGAGACATATTTGCGACACAAATGTTATTAGTTTCAAAATATACCTGAGGCAGCTTCTCATCTTTTAATACAGCGGTATCTGGGATCTCTTCAGTAATGTCTTCAATCAAGGGTTCTGATAATACTCCCTCACTCAGATCTTCAACGATCTGTTCTTTAAGCTCAGGATGGAGCCTAGGGATGAGGGCATCATATTCTTTAGCAAGATGCTCAATCTCATCTACTGTCCCATCGTGCCAGCGAAGGAGAAACCTCTCGAAAAAATTTAATAGATTCATCCAAAAGGCCATAGAACCAGATCATTGCATCCCTTTCCAAAGTTATAGCAAAAACGACCATAATATCATCCTCGTGGTGAACATTAAAATCAGCCATCAATTTGCAGAGAGAAGCAATATGATGGATGGCTGAAACACCAACATTTCCGTAAAATTCGGGAAGAATGTCATGCACCTTCCCACGGTCATAGCACTGATTAGGAAATCCATGGATTTTTGAGAAATCCAGCGGGCTATAAGCCTCGTGCCAAATATCATGCAGTTCTCCCATAATCAAACAATGAGGTACTTAATTTGAAAAATGTGTTTAATCATACCTCATACCAAACTGCGGAATCGCCAAGGTGAGCTTGAAAGCCTTCTTATGAGTGTGCTCACCTGTACATCCAGTAGGATCTTCAAATTTGCAAAACGACAAGGGCTCTATCCCTTCGTGGAGTCGCCATGTGAGAGGAAGAATCTACAATGTAATCTCCCACAGATGTCAATGAAGCATAGTCTTCAAAATACGGGAACTGGACTTTGTCCCCGGCGACGGCGCCAAAATGTTGTCGCCCGAAACTGGCACGTGGGTGCTGAAAGCCCAAACCGCGGGTGCGCCGGCCCGGCGACAACTCTCGAGAGAGAGGCCAATGTCACCACACCCCTCTCTCCTCGCTTCAAGCTGGCTCTTCTCCAGCTCTAGGGGGGTTTCCTTAAGTTCGGATCGCTAAGGCAGGTGCGGCTGAGGGCAAGGTGATCTAAAGAGGCTGCCTTAAATAAACACGGGTAGCAAAAAAGGAAAATGATTCGGCTTGATGGGCAGGAAGGGAAGGGAGGATCAGTCCTCGAGAGAAGGCCAGTGCCAGTACCAGNGAGGCTGCCTTAAATAAACACGGGTAGCAAAAAAGGAAAATGATTCGGCTTGATGGGCAGGAAGGGAAGGGAGGATCAGTCCTCGAGAGAAGGCCAGTGCTAGTACCAGAAGAGTAAATGGAGTCAAAAGGGGACTCAGAAGGGCTTTGTGTTTCATAGAAGTGAGACTAAGCTGGTTCGTTCCATAATCAGAGGCAAGGAGAATGGAAGTATAACTGACTACTTTCCATTACTCCCAAACCTCCAAGAACATAACGGCAACAAACAACTTGGTAGCCGCAAATGCTTGCCCAATGTGCTAGATTATTATGCTGGCTTGGTCTATAACTTATGAAAACCTGAAGCTACAACAAAGAAACCCAACATATCCCAAAAACTCAACATGATATTTTTTCTTTATTAGCTCTGGGGAAAAATCCTCCCAGCCCAAAGATTCCATCCGGTTACAATGGAGAAAGCTGGCCTTTTTATAGGCTCAAAAAAAAAAACCATTCTCATAAAAATAATAAAATCAAATAACATAAAGAGAAAAAGTGAGATTCAGATCCACTATCCAAATTATCTCCACCTGATGCAACTCTTTTCCTTTTTGACCTTGATACTTTCTGCTGCTCCTCATTTCTGCTTTGCTTCTATAAATAGTGTTTTAAGCACTCAAAGTGCAGAATGCATTTGGAGGGGTAACAGATTGTTTATGCATGCCTAGAATAGATCCAAGGGATTAATTATTTTTTAATTATGGAGGTTGCTAAGCTCAATTTCTACGTATTTGGAGCTCCTCTAGATGTAATGGTTGTTGAAACTTAAAAGCAATGTTGTCAAACTCAGACTCGTCAAAGGTTCAGCTAGCTTGGGACTCGGTCGACTTGGCCACTCAGATAAGACTCGGTAAGGACTCGGTAAATTGAAAAAAATTCAAAATATACTAAATTTTGTGCATAAAAATTTACTAATGACATTTCTAATCCATATAAGTTATAAAACCACATTGTATGCTCACAATTACTTTACTGGCCTCTTTCCATACTTCTTTAAAGAACAATTTACAAACAACAATTAATGGTTTCACTACAATTCTTACAAAAAATATATCTACTTGATCCAAGCCAATGCCTCTTTTGTCCATTATTTCAAGTTAATATTTTGTAATTAAGCACTGATGCTTCCAAAATGGTCTCCATCACCAATCTCTCTCATCTTGCATATCCTCCTCAACTTGAGGTGCATACCTTAACTTAGTTGTATAAATACCAATGTCCATATTTCTAGACCAATTAAGTTTGTCCTCTTTCACTGATAATTTATAGCACTATGGGAGAGAACATTTACATACTAAATTTCCAATTGCTATCAAACAAATTAAAAATATTTCATAAAATTTGCACACACATACAAACACACACAGATATATATATATATATATATATATATATAATTCAAACTAATTATTATAACAATTACAACCAATAAATTATAACTTAATATTTATATTAACATTTCAGTGAAATCAATATATACTAGAAACTATGTTGCACTGGCTTTGGGGACAAGGGAACGAGTCCCTGGGATGACTTAAGTGCACCCCCAATTATTTAGGGGATGGCAGGTTGGGGAAGGTAATAATATATATATATATATTAGAAAACATTTACAAGTTAGAATTCACCATAACCATTTGTAATTGCTTGTAAGCACAATAGTCTGTAATATATAATATTATGCACATCCCTTACAGTAAGTGGCTGATGTTGGCACTTGAACATGAGGAAAATGTAGTTTAGCTTTAGGAAACTTCAGTTTACCTATTTTCAACCTGAGATAAGTCCTTCTCTTGTTTCTTCTAATCTGGGGAAAGACTTGATCTCATATCTTGGTGCTTGTGATTGAAGGACTTCCTTCCCCTTCCCTTGTCTTTCTTGGCATGAGATATAAACGTTTGATTCTCCTCAGGTTGAGCACCGTGAAGTCGTTGGCGTGCTGTGATTCTTGTTTCTTCTGAGTGCATTATGCCCATAGCTTATCAAATTTGGCCAACTTGGTTCAACCACTTATAGTTTGGATGAAAGACTCCCAAGATGGTGGGAGACCATTTAAGGTGGTCATAATGAGATCCTTTTCTTCAATATTGTCTCCACTGGACTTTAGCTTGTCCCAAATTTCGGTGATCCTCATGAAATATGAGGCAATATTCTCGGACTTCATCATCTTCATATTCGACAGTTGATTCCTCAATGTGAGAGTCCCATTGATGCTACTGTGTTCAATTTCAAATTGCTTCTTTAAGGTTTTGAACATGTTCCTTGCTGTCGTCTTTTCCGAGATCTAAGGAACCAAGTGGCCTCTAACTAAGTCCACCAAAATCCTTCTTGCTTTGGCATCATCCTTCCTCCAGCGAGGTTTGTCTTCTCCTGCTTCTGGTTCTTGGACCTTTTCATTTACACACTGTAATAGGTCATTTTTTTCTAGTAAGAGAAGAACCCTAGAATTCCAGGGGATGAAGTTGGAAGCTCCTTCCAAACGATCTTCAACCTTCATGTTGATCATCTTGATTGTAGATCTGGATCTGAAACCCTAGCAAAGACTAGGTCAAAACTGAAGGTTGGAGTTTCAGAAAACTGACTCCACAAATAAATGTGCCTTAGAGAGGCAAGTTGAGTAGAGGTAGAGTCGAGCCAAAACTGTGAAGGGAGTAGGTCAAAGATGGAAACCCTAATTTCTGTTGCAACTGTAGAATTAGGTCAAAATTGAAAAATTCTCAGAATTGAATTCTGTCTGCACCAAAAGATGCGCCCTCCTTAGAGAGAAATTCCCAAGGCTCTTTTTCTGCCAAAAAGGTTGAGTGAAGACGTTGAAAGAAGAAACCCTAGTTTCAACAGGTTGCCAACAGAGTTCCGGCAATGGCTTCTTCTAGCACTGCTCTGATACCATGTTAGATTTTCTTAAGTTTATAGCAAGATATCTTAATTGCATTTATCAATATGAACACTAGAAGATAGACAAAGCACAGAACAATAACACAAGTATTTTTCACTTAGGAAACCCAAATGGGAGAAAACCCAGCAACCTTTGTCTAGAGATAATAAATTTGAGATCAGAGTAAAATGAAGAAAGAAAAGAAAAATATGGAAATGCTTTCCAAAGATTGAAACCCTAAAAACAGTCTTCTTCTGCAGTGTATGCAAACTTCTCTGAGCTACTGTGTAGCTGCACTCTCTCCCAAAAAACTGTGCACCTCACTTGTGCTGATGTGCTGCTGCTATGTGAAATAATGAGGGGTGCCTCCTATTTATACTATTTTCCCACCCAGAATTTAACCGAGGCCGACTTCACTTGGGGAGCAATATAATTTTATATTTCATAATTTATATTTTATTATTTTATTGTTGTCTTTTCACCCTAAGGCTTACATTGTTCTTTCTAGGGTTTGTACGAATGATTACAACAAGTTCAACTCCCGAAGGAGGCCAATAAGAATAGCTTCTGAAGTTGCACAAACTCCAACAATGTTGTCAAACTCAGACTCGTCAAAGATTCGGCTATCTTGGGACTCGGCCGACTTGGCCACTCGGATAAGACTCGGCAAGGACTCAGTAAATAGAAAAAAATCAAAATATACTAAATTTGGTGCATAAAAATTTACTAATGACATTTCTAATCCATATAAGTTATAAAACCACATTGTATGCTCACAATTATTTTACTGACCTATTTCCATACTTCTTTAAAGAACAATTTACAAACAACAGTTGATGGTTTCACTACAATTCTTACAAAAAATATATCTACTTGATCCAAGCCAATGCCTCTTTTGTCCATTATTTCAAGTTAATATTTTGTAATGAAGCACCAATGCTTCCAAATTGGTCTCCATCACCAATGTCTCTCATCTTGCATATCCTCCTCAACTTGAGGTGCATACCTTAACTTAGTTGTATAAATACCAATGTCCATATTTCTACACCAATTAAGTTTGTCCTCTTTCTCTGATAATTTATAGCACTATGGGAGAGAACATTTACATACTAAATTTCCAGTTGTTATCAAAAAAATTAAAATTATTTAACAAAATTCGAGCGCGCACACACACACACACAGATATATATATATAATTCAAACTAATTATTATAACAATTACAACCAATAAATTATAACTTAATATTTATATTAACATTTCAATGAAATCAATATATACTAGAAACTATGTTGCACTGGCTTTGGGACAGGGGAACGAGTCCCTGGGATGACTAAAGTGCACCCCCAATAATTTAGGGGATGGCAGGTTGGGGAAGGCAATAATATATATATATATATATATATATATATATATATATATTAAAAAACGTTTACAAGTTAGAATTCACCATAACCATTTGTAATTGCTCGTAAGCACAATAGGCTGTACTATATAATATTATGCACATCCCTTACACTAAGTGACTGATGTTGACACTTGAACGTGAGGAAAATGTAGTTTAGCTTTAGGAAACTTGAATTTACCTATTTTCAATCTGCATTAAGGTCCATGAAGGGTCTATGAGAAGAATTCTTGTCCCTATAACAACTCTTCTTCCTTATTTTTTTTGTTTATGATGATTGGGTTAAAAAGCATTCCCTTCTCAATAGGTTCTACATATTTTTACAGTTGTGTTGAAAACCACTACAAAACACTTTGGGATATACATGCTTGCATTATCTAAAGAGATTAGATTCATATTTTAGATTAAGAGGGAAATTGAATAGAAATTTATTCAAATGTTTAATACCCAATCTAAGTCTTTACTATCCAATTGATTTCACAGTGCTTGAGGTTGGGATGGGGAAAGAGTTGGACTTGAATAACTCCTAGACTCCCATGTAAAATATGTAAAAGCCAAGATAACCCTACAAATGAAAAGAACAAGAGCAATACCCAAAAGGATCAAACCTTTGAGTTGTTCAATTCTTAGTTTGTTGACATGGAGGTTTTATTCCTTGTAATGATGTTGTTAAAAAGATAATAGTTAAATCATCTGAAACCCAAACCAAAATCCATCATACACAACCCATATTTTGCGCTGCAACTTGTATAGATTTAGATTTAGACTCAGAATAATACGAAAAATATGGATGGGATAAATGATCATATTGCCTATTACCCCTCCAAATGCATCTGCATTTTGAGTGGTTAAAACACTATTTACAGGAGCAAAGCAGCAATGAGGAGCAGCAGAATGTATGGGGATTTGCATTTGAACACCCAGCCACAAAAGTCATCACCAAAAATGGAGGAGAATGTGTAGCAGCTCGAATATAAAAATGTCGAGGATCGATGAAACTTCCATAAATCATTTGTCACGAATGCATTTGGTGGAGTTATTGCATAAAGAAAGGGTTGTGATTTATTGTCCAATAAATGATTATTTGCATGCCAAAATGCAGCGCGTCCTCATGGCCATTGATAATTGACAAATTACAAAAGTTTTTCATTGTGAAAAGGTCAAGGGGGTCGACTATAATTCGGCAACCTCTCCAAGAGTGAGGAATTTCATGCCACAGGCGTTCGAGCTGCTCGCTCAGAGTTCCATCTAGGGATGAGTTGACTTGAAAGTGTTTTGGGGAATGTGGCACCAAAAAACAAAAAAAATCAGAAGCAATTCCATATTAACAACTCTGAACCGCGACAAGCTCACCCCTAGATACAACATGTAGCCTTGGGTTCTCACTGCTATAACCTCTGCATGAATGTGGCCACGAATTATGAAGCTTTCCACTTGGAAACTCTACAGAGGAATCCAATCGTATCGGGGTCAATTTCATTTCTATTGCTAGCTGCCCGAAATATCTTCACGTGGAGAAATTCAGGCTTTCGTTGACAGGAAAAAACGTTTTCCTTGATAGTCGAATACTAGAGCAGTTGATAGATGGCGACTAGCACAAATTTTGAAGACTCACCCAAATGTTAATACTTTGCGGTCAGACTGAGAGTATCTTCATCATGGCTTAGCCCGACATTTCTTCTTGGCAACTGCTCGGCGTAAACTACAGGATTTTGTGGAGCTCTTGTATTAATTCACGGTTTGGTGGTAGCTTTGAATTGATCCACGTATCAATTTAATTGGTGGTTGCCGATTACAAGGTAAAATCTGGAGCAATCACGCGTTGAAAGGCAGTCGATTACATTTGTGTTCATTGCCAACCGACTTTGGAGCAGCACCTGCGTTTTTCCTGTGACAACCGCTGGAGTGTTTTCATCGTCGTAACCTAGTCCCGCACTTGTCATTGTAGCAGCCAAGTCATGCAAATTCAGTTCACAGTTGGGCGGAGTTTTTCACAGGATCGGGCAGAGATTGATTTGCAGTCATTTTCTCAAACTGGCAGTCGTAAGACTGAATCCGAACTGGGCACTCTTCTTCATGTGGATTAGACCTGCGTTTCTATTTGGCAGCCACTCAAGTTCTTGTAGTAGCCGAGTCGTGAGCAGCACTTGTCTACGTATCGGTGTTTTTTATTTTTAGCCTACTCACATGAAGTTAGAGCAGCCATCATTGCCACCTGTTTTGGCACAGTTACACATCAAGCTTTTTACTTAGTAGCTGATGGTGAAGATTTTGGTGAGTCATGCCATGTTAAGCTACCAGAGAATGTCGTCTTTTTGTGTTGGGTTTTAGAGCAGCTTCATGTGGAGCCACATGGAAATAGCCACTCAAGTCTTATGATCTGATTCCTTTTTGGTTGCCCACTTTTGGTTGGGAACAAATAGTTTAAGTGGGAGATCTTTTTAATAAGTGGGGTTTTGATTGTGTATTGGCGGTATTCAAGGGGAGGAAAAAGTGGATCTAAACTTCATCTTCTAATTCTCCTTTTTTTTTTTGCTTTTTGAAAAATAATAAGAGCCTTTTGGCTTATAAAGAGAGCAGTCTCTCTCATTGTAAGGATGGAAAAACTGGGAGGCTTCTTCCCCAGGGCTTAATAGAAAAAGTATTGTTTCGGGTTTTATGATTATTTGGTTGAGTACCCTCTATGGTGTGTGGCATAAACTTGTGTGAATGAGCGATTGTTGTTAGAGTCTTTCTTTCATTTCTATGTTTGCGTTGACGGGTTTTATGATTATTTGGTTGAGTACCCTCTATGGTGTGTGGCATAAACTTGTGTGAATGAGCGATTGTTGTTAGAGTCTTTCTTTCCTTTCTATGTTTGCGTTGAAGACCATAAACAGATGCTACCATCCTATTAGAAGGTGGAAATCCTAGCAGTTGCTAGCCTTTTCCCTTTGTGAGCGTGCATACACGGGTATAGATGTTTACACTTAATCAAGTTTGATTGTGTAGTATCTCCCTTGTTTGCATAGCACATCTTCTGCAATTAGGAGGAAGAAGTTCTAGTAGCTGCGCCTTTGACTCAAGGCCCTCGTGGGTTCTCCCTTGACTCCATTTCTCCCTTTAGGTATCCAGCAGTGGTCCATTAGTGAGGTTTGATCTTTCCCTCCTTCCATCAACCATTCAAATACTTTTATCCTACAACCATTTCTCTAAGGCGGCCTCTTCTTTTCACCTTGTCCGCCATTGTTTCCTGCCTTAGTGATCTTAACCTTAGGGAAGCCCCCCTCGAGTTGGAGAAGAGCCAACCTAAAGCGAGGAAGAGAGGAGCATGGTGACAGTGGTTGCTCTTTTCACAGTTGCCATCGGGCCGGTGTGCCTAATTTTGGGCTTTGACACATGCACGCAGGTCGGGAGCGGCAACATTTTTGGTGTCGTTGCCGAGGACAAAGTCCAATTCCCGAATTTTGAAGATTATGCTTCATTGACATTTGTGGGAGATCATATTGCAAACCCTGATTCTCACATGGCAACTCCACAAAGGGACGAAGCCCTTGTCCTTTTGCAAATCTAAAGACTTTTTGGGTGTAGAGGTGAGCACACTCAGAAATCATAAGGCTTTCAAGCTCACCTTAGCGACTCCATAGTTCAGTTTGAGGTATGACTATATGTATGTTGCAGATTCAATACTTCATTATTTGAGAATATGGATGATAAAATAGAAGGACTTCGTGCTCACTTGCACAGAGCCTTTACCCCACTAGATTTCTCAGGTATCCATGGATTTCCTAATGGTTGCTACCAAAGAGTACTTAGAATTGTTCCAGAGTTCTTTAGATATGACGAGGACTCGGCAATCCATCATATTGTTTCTTTCTGCAAGTTGATGGCGGATCTAAAAGTCTACCATGAGGATGATCTCATGATTGTATTTGCTTTAACTTTTGAGGGAGATGCAGAAGATTGGTTCAATGACCTTTGGGATGAAAGCATAGACTCAATGGCAAAGTTTTTTGAGAAGTTTCTCCTTCGTTGGCATGAAGGAACAGTTGAAGAGATTGAGAAGTTGGCCAAAGAGTATGATGCCCTCCTCTCTAGGACACATCCTGATTCCGAAGAAGAGATCCATGAACAACAGATCATTGAAGATCTGGTTGATGAAGCATTACAAGGACCCTCGGTTCAGAGTATTACTGAAAAGCTTCCTGGCATTGTTGTAATGAAAAGAAACATGGAGTTGCCTCATGTTTATGTCGCTGAATATGTTCCTGGACAAATTTCTGCTGAAGATTGGGACTTGCCTCAAGTTCAATTCATTGAATTTAACGAAATTTGTTTTGCAGATCAGCTTGAGCACCCTTATGATGAATGTTTGTATATGATCCCTATCAATCAATGGATAGAAGCTTCTTGTGCAAATTTTGCTTGCCAAAAATTTAACAGTTTCTTTTATCCTAACAATCTGGTTTTCAATTCAGCTGGTTGCATGAACAAACTATAAGACATCTCTATTTGATGATAATTTTGTCCCTGTTTTTGTCTCTAACAAAGCACAGAAAAAAAGAAATTGGGCATGGAAAAGATGCTAGAGTGGTTCCACTAGTTATATGCATATACTTAACAGGTTCTAGATTCCTCATAAGTTAGAGTAGGTAGGATGAATAAAGCTCTTGCATGAGCATTTAAATTTTTCGGTACGTATTTCTTTGTTTTGAAATAAAGTGTGGGATGTGAATTAAGCCATCCCACCACATTTTCTTTCAAGTCGGTCTGCAAAATAAGAGAATCTGAGGTTCTCGTGAGAGAGTACACGTCCCCCGTGGAGCCAAATTTTACCTCTCCAAATGCATCTACATTTTGAGTGGTTAAAACACTATTTACAGGAGCAAAGCCGCAATGAGGAGCAACAGAAAGTATCAAGCAATGGGGGATTTGCATTTGAATACCCAATCACGAAAGTCATCACAAAAAAAGGAGGAGAATGTGTAGCAGCTCGAATATAAAAATGTTGAGGATCGATGAAACTTCCATAAATCATTTGTCATGAATGCATTTGGTGGAGTTACTGCATAAAGAAAGGGATGTGATTTATTGTTCAATAAATGATTATTTGCATGCCAAAATGCGACGCGTCCTCATGGCCACCGATGATTGACAAATTACAAAAGTTTTTCATCATGAAAAGGTCGAGGGAGAAGACTACAATTCGACAACCTCTCCAAGAGTGAGGAATTTCACGCTACAGGCGTTCGAGTTGCTCGCTCAGAGTTCCATCTAGGGATGAGTCGACTTGAAAGCATTTTTGGGAATGTTGCACTAGAAAACAAAAAAAATCAAAAGCAATTCCATATTAACAACTCTGAACCGTGACAAACTCACCCCTAGATACAACATGTAGCCCTGGATTCTCACTGTTGTAACCTCTGCATGAATGCGGCCCCGAATTATGAAGTTGTCGGCCTGGAAACTCTAAAGAGGAATCCAATCGTATCGGGGCCAGTTTCATTTCTATTGCTAGCTGCCCGAAATATCTTCACGTGGAGAAATTCAGATCTTCACGTGGAGAAATTCAGGCTTTCGTTGACAGCAAAAAACGTTTTCCTTGACAGCCGAATACTAGAGCAGTTGATAGATGGCAACTGGCACAAATTTTGAAGACTCACCCAGATATTAATACTTGGCAGTCAGACTGAGAGTATCTTCATCGTGGCTTAAACCGACATTTTTTCTTGGCACCTGCTCGGCGTAAACTACAGGATTTCGTGGAGTTCTTGTATTAGTTCACGGTTTGGTGGTAGCTTTGAATTGATCCACGTATCAATTTAATTGGTGGTTTTCGGCTACAAGGTAAATTTTGGAGCAATCACGCGTTGAAAGGCAATCGATTACATTTGTGTTCATCATCTAGCAGTCAACTTTAGAGCAGCACCTGCGTTTTTCCTATGACAACTACCTGTAATGTCCCCCTCTAATTAAGCATCCAAAACACCCGCTAACCTACTTAATTCCCATAGATTCGAGCACGTACTACATGAGGGGGAATTGACTGAGGGCATTTGATACTTAAAGCAGAATAAGACATTCATTCAATGTTAAAGTCATCAGTCGGATAAAAGAAGCCTTATTTCTTTAGGCTTAAAAGTCAGCAGTATTGCATGCATGCAAATGCAAAGCATAAACCCTAAAAGTGACATGCAAACCCTATTAGCGCATGAGGTTCTATTTAAGTTGGTTATTGGACTAAAGAAAGTATCTATGATTATTGTTGATTGATTTGGAGTTTGGAGCAGCAGCATAGCGTGCAGCCACGACAGTTGGGGTTGAAGACGGTGTCTTCAGCTAGCGAGAGTTCGGCAGTGAAATATCTGCCCTAGTCTTTTCTTGGGATAGATCACCCAGATTTATCCATAGCATTCATCGTATACATCAGTATCCAAAGATCCAGCACACTCAGAGGGATTATTTGCTGGTTCACGATTTGCAGCCGGTAATAGCTGGGAAACCTCAGAAGGATTCGTTGGGACTATAAACCGAGTCTTTCCTCCGCAAGTCAGCTTCCTCTTTCTCAACAGGATTATCCTACGACATAGAGTGACTATTAGCGATCAATTTGCTCACCTAGAGCAACTATCATCCAAACAGAGCAGTTGGGGGCGTGAGCAGCAGAACTGCCAATCAATTTGCTAGGGCACTTAGAGGCAGTCAAACCTCTGCATGCGACAATCTATCTCTCCGGCAACAGAAGACCGACAAGGCCACAAATTTTCCGCAGCA
>LPNX011021775.1:281482-297933 GCA_001517045.1 Pseudotsuga menziesii | reverse complement strand
CGAATTAGGCGGCAACACAACAGACCATCCTTCCTCCAAAAATGTCATCTTCAGCCTAAGGAGAGCACACGTGTGCAGCTGGGCGTCAACAAGAAGAGGGTAGCATTGATACTTAGCCTATTCAGCACTGGGTGCATGCAACCTATCTCAGGAGTATTATCAGCCGAGTTATCAATGGTAAGTGTTAAATTCCTTTCTGTAAACCCTAGCCCTAATTCTGCTATATTATAGGGCATTTTTGCATGGCAAGTTTGCATGCACAGTTATTCCTTATTTTTGCACAAGGATTGAGTGTATGAGTCAGCATCATACCCAATATCAGTAGAATATCAGTATTTGGGATATTACACCACAAGAGTATTTTCATCGTCGTAACATGGTCCCGCACTTGTCATTGTAGCAGCCAAGTCATGCAAATTCAGTTCACAGTTGGGCAGAGTTTTTCACGGGATCAGGAAGAGATTGATTTGCAGTCATTTTCTCAAACTGGCAGTCGTAAGACTGAGTCCGAACTGGGCACTCTTCTTTACGTGGATTAGACCCGCGTTTCTATTTGGCAGCCACTCAAGTTCCTGTAGCAGCCAAGTTGTGAGCAGCACTTGTCTACGTATCATTGTTTTTTTATTTTTAATCGACTCACATGAAGTTGGAGCAACCATCGTTGCCACCTGTTTTGGCACAGTCACACATCAAGCTTTTTACTTAGCAGCCGACGGTGAAGATTTTGGTGAGTCATGCCCTATTACGCTACTAGAGAATGTCATCTTTTTGCGTTGGGTTTTAGAGCAGCTTCATGTGGACCCACGTGGAAATAGCCACTCGAGTCTTATGATATGATTGCTTTTTGGTTGCCCACTTTTGGTTGGAAACAAATAGTTTAAGTGGGAAAACTTTTTAATAAGTGGGGTTTTGATTATGTATTGGAGGTATTCAAGGGGGGGGAAAAGTGGATCTAAACTTCATCCACTTTTTCTCTTATTTTTATTATTTTATTATTATTTTTGCTTTTTGAAAAATAATAAGAGCCTTTTGGCTTATAAAGAGATTAGTCTCTTTCATTGTAAGGATGGAAAAACTAGGAAGATCTTTCCCTGGGGCTTAATAGAAGAAGTATCATTTCGGGTTTTATGATTGTTCAGTTGAGTACCCTCTATGGTGTGTGGCATGAACTTGTGTGAATGAGCGATTGTTGTTAGAGTCTTCCTTTCCTTTCTATGTTTGCATCGGAGACCATAAACAAATGCTACCATCCTATTGGAAGGTGGAAATCCTAGCAGTTGCTAGCCTTTTCCCTTTGTGAGTGTGCATACACGGGTATTGATGTTTACACTTATTCAAGTTTGATTGTGTAGTATCTCCCTTGTTTTCATAGCACATCTTCTGCAATTAGGAGGAAGAAGATCTAGTAGCTGCGCCTTTGACTCAAGGCCCTCGTGGGTTCTCCCTTAACTCCATTTCTCCCTTTAGGTATACCGGCACTGGTCCACTAGTGAGGTTTGATCTTTCCCTCCTTCCATCAACCATTCAAATAATTTTATGCTACAACCATTTCTCTAAGGAAGCCTCTTCTATTCACCTTGTCCGCCATTGTTTCCTGCCTTAGTGATCTTAACCTTAGGGAAGCCCCCCTTGAGTTGGAGAAAAGCCAACCTGAAACGAGGAAGAGAGGAGCATGGTGATAGTGTTTGCTCTTTTCGCAGTTGCCATCGGGACGGTGTGCCTAATTTTGGGCTTTGACACACACATGCCAGTCAGGAGCGGCAACATAGCCCAATTTTCAATGTCCATTGTCAAAATTAAAGATGCATGCCTGAAACATCTCCAAAATCTGCCTAGGACATCTCTGAAATCTACTTGAATTGTCTCTAAGTCCCCTAAATCTGTTGGGGACGAGTCCCCCTGCAGCATAGACTAGAAATGACTTGATGTTGTTGTTGCTTCGGATGTTTAAACTTTAAAAAATGAAAAAACATTAATGGTTCTGTGTTTTTTAAGTTTGTCAATTATTTTCAATATTTTTCCCACTATTGCCAATAAGTTATATTCCAGACCCTTGGCGATATATTCGCCAACATTATATTGGTAACTTTGGTAAACCATCTGCCATAGTCAAAAAGTTTTTCTCTAAAGTAGGGTAAAAACTAAAAAATCTGTAAAGGGGCTTTACATTTGTTCTATGCTAAATTCTTAGAACCTGCTACAGAAAGACTATGTCCTTTTCAATCTCCCATCCATTGTACCATATTAAAACCCCCTCCTAAGATTGTAATATTTTAGGCTTTCTTTTGTGGGTAGTGTCTAATAACTAATTTAGTCAAACTCCCAAACTGGATAGTTGGGTGGCAAATTACAATGAGATTGATAACTGTTTTTCAAGCATGCACATAAAACCTGAAGATATTGAATCGAAATTTCCATTGCCAATCTTCTTAGATGTTATCCAACTTGTGAACCAATCCCTAGTATCAAATGGGATATTTTCTCACTAAGAAAAACCTTCACTTGAGCATTGGTCAGAAAATTTCATATAACACAAATTATCCCATGCTTTTCAGAATGATATCCTATCTGTAGACAACTAGGATGTACATTATAGTATTATAGTAAACAAGGTTTATCTCAACTTACTGGGAGACCAGATGACACTGTACAAATTGTGCCCAAAATCTGCATCCATAGAAGAGAAATGATCATATTTCAAACATTGTACAAAAATAAAAATAAAATAAAGGAAATATGCACTAATTGAACAAGCGAATCACTTGCCTTTGTAATCAAAGTTCTCAAACGAAGCAGATTGGGGATATCATTTCCATTGAGGTAAGCCATAACAAGGGTCACCTACCAAATATAACAAAATTGGATAAAATTTAGCATAAATAAATACTACAAATTGCAAAAAATTGTTTTCTTGTCGAAAATTATACCACTAAAGAGACTATTTGTAATTTTGTACATACCCCACCACCAGCAGCTGCCGGAGCCCAGTATAACACCAAACAACTGGATATAAGTACAAGCAAAATCCCAAAAGCTGCATATCCCAAGAAGGCAATGCTTAGACTTGAATAGACTATCTTCTGAGTCCAACTTTTCTGCAAAATAGTACAAAATTTGTTTTCTGTTCTCTTAGTATGAAGGTAAGCCAACACTGACCTTTAAAGTCAAAACTAAAAAATATGACTGAATCGTTCTTGAAGTTTCGAATGCATAGGAGATATTATTATGAAATCGCCAATCCTATCAATTAAATAAAATAAAGATTAAAAATATCTAGGAACCCAATCATGCCAACAATCTGCAAGCTTGTGGTGGAAGTTAATTCTGTCAAACTGTTCTAAAGCAATGACCAAAATGGATAGTTATATGAATTTTAATTCAATATATATGAAGTATTTTGACATCAAACTCAGTATAATAATAATTTCATTGAAGATCGGGAGATGATAAGGCTAATTTATTGTGTCACTTACAAAAATTCCAAATCAGGATAAAAAGATCCTCTCAAACATGCTGATTTTGACATCTGGAAAAAAATAAAGGGGGTGTTTTGAATAATTCTTGCATAACATAACAGAGGTGGGAAGAGTGAGAAGCAAGAACTTAAGTAGCAATTTATTAGGATGGCTATACAAATAAATAACTTGAGGTCACTCGAAGTCTTTAGATTTCAATGAGGATCCAGTTAGAGGTTTTTCACCGTTTCCTACACTGTAGTTCTGAATTTTGATTCAATAGGACATTCACACCATTTCTTACTAGAATTATTTCAAATAAACTTCTTTGGTAATGTGATTTTGAAGAGCTTGGAAAAATTCATGTTCTACTGATAGAACTTTGATTGGAAACTTTCGTGTAAAAAGCTAAGTTACCAGGATATGGTTACAAAAATAAGAACGAATATGGATATGTCAAATTTTCATTGAGTTCAGGATACAATATGCCTGTATAACAAGTCTATACAAATACATACTATGTATGTGTGTGCATAAATTTATATTCACGTTAAATCAAATCCCATGAAGAAGCAGAGTTAGTTGTCAAGAACAATCCTGCATAACTTGAAGGATTGGATCTTCATTCATGAGCCTCTATGCATTTTTACGTGGTTTTAATTCTTGAAGAACATTACTTCTAAAAAGGTTTCCCAAACAAAGGTCAAGTAGACAAACAAAAGAGCTTTCCTGATATCTTACTATTGCCGCATCAGCTGCTTTCTGTGTAGCAAGAAGCAGATATAGTTTGACAGTTCTTCAAAAGCGTGAAGCTATTAACTGACATGCATGTACTTCATAAAAAACTTCACACGAAGGGAGCTCTATTTGATGGGTGGCTGTGTGGTAGTTTGGCACAGATCAAGTCTATTCATATATATTCATTTGTTAATTGTTGAAATTGCCATGAATGCCGACTTACATAATGTTTGTTTTGTCGGGATGGAGGTGAGGGAGGGAGAGTAGGGGGTGCGTACATATAAATGACGTATCCATTCCAGACTTGAATCCATGCAGGATACGAAATTAATCTGGAGCTGAAACACATCAGGGAGGACCCAACAAGGATGGGAGGGAGAAAGATCTGGTAACATGTGATGTGTAAAACGAAGTTACATTTTTTCTGTGTTTTGCAACTACACAAAAATAGAATACATGTAAGTAGCCAATTGATTCCCAAAACAGAGAAAAAGAGAAAAGTAAATCATTTGAATTAAATATTTCGAATGCATATCTGTTAGAAACTCGCTAAATGACTTCTTTCTTTGCACATTGCAAACTTTACCTCAAAGCAACATCATGCAAATATGCATAGCCTCTTTTAAGTGCAAATCCAAATGAATATCATTATTTATTCTTTAATAGAAGCAATCTTGGGAAGCCAAAAGAACAGCTAAACTCTTATGAAAATTAAGTTTTTCTTGATCATATGAAGAACTGCAAATATTTACGTGATTGCTAATATGAACCTGCTTTGTTTGTTTCCTGTAAACATTAGATGAAATTTCAACTCAAAATGGGCCTCCTCTGGAAAATAATAAAATAATAGTTAAAAATATAAAATAATATTATTAATTTTGGAGGAAGAAAATAAAAAAACTACTTTTGTTGTTCATATTTTCAACATATCTCCCTGTTTTTTTACTCAAATTTCGATCGAGAGAGCTCGTTGGATGCGGAATTAAATTCTGCATCCAACAAGTACCCACTCTGCATAGTTTTGATGGACCCCACTACCCCAAATTTATATTAAAAAATTGTTTAAGACCTATATGGTATTTCAAATTTAAAGCAATTTCAATGGCTAACACATAATGACATGGAATTTGAATTAAGGTTGAAAGGCCCATTTTGAGTTGAAATTTCCTCTAATGAGCATCCAGAAAACATTAGTGTGCACTTCAACATGCACATCTACATGTGGGGATTCTCTTCTTACAATCTGCTTCATTGTGCTAGACAAAAGAAAAGGACAAGATAAAGACAAACTACAGTTACCCAGCAAACTACTCAATTCTGATATGTAGTATGTACTTACCTATTTTGAAAATACAAAGAAGCAAATATATTATTGTCTTAAAAGTTAAAAGAAATTTATCTATTGGAGGAATGTAATACAAGACACCTGTACCCTAAGTTTCATTAAACAAAATGTAAAGATGACAGAGACAAAAGCCTCACCTTATAATTGATGATAAACTCCTGAGTGGTTGCAATTACATACGCCACGCAACCTGTAAACAACCAACCAAGTCTGTTCAGTAACCGGTTATACCAAGGTATATTTGTTTTATAGTAATAATCTAATTTTAAGGTCACAGCCAAGACAGACACCAGATTGGTGTATGAGACCCCCTTGTTTGTGGAACAAAGGCCCTCTCCATGCAGCGATTTGACATCAATTCCAATCTCTCAATATTGACAAACAAGACCACCTTTTCAGTTGTTCTATCTCTGCCATTTGTTGTCTTATATCTTTTTTTTTGACAGAATGAAACTATATTAATGTCCACCGATGACCAAAATAGATCAATGGATTGGAAAGTACAGCATATCAAAATAGCGAAAAGGGAAGTGTAAAAGGCATCTCCCAAAAGTACCATAGAAAACCTGAATCTAAGAGAATAAGAAGAAACAAAAACCCTATATATCATAGGGAGTCATAGAGAACACCGACGATATAGAGTAACACCATTGCTAGCTGGTCCATACTGTTTACATCAAAATTGAAAACATTCTACATGTTAAATATAATAAAAAGTACAATTTAGATGAAATTTTGTCCAAAATGTCCAGAGTCGTTTCTTACCAACAAGAAGGCCTGTGCAAATGGTTATGGTCCATTTGGCAAGTGTTAGACCTGTGTATCTGGAAAAGCAGAAAGCACAAAATTGTCAGTAGTGCGAAACAGTCGAGAGCCATTCAGAGACCAGGATCATTCTGTTCTTTATGATTTGTTGAACACACGTTATGTAAAATAATAAAAAGGCACTCACAATTTATTCTATTCCTTGATATAAGACAGTCATATTATGGTAAGTCTTCAGACTAATGCCACAGAAGAATGCATGACACTAAATAGGTCGACAAAGTGATGTATAATCATAAGAGTGAAGACTGAGTGCAAATAGTAGTTTCCTGTCCAACTTGCATCTTTTGTTTTTGACCATATTTTGACCAATATCACAAATCGGCATGGTTTTCCTTCTCTTTTTCCTACAGTGAATTTCCTTGATGGTGGTTCACAACTTCACACGAGTGCCTGATGTATCCCAGAATTACAAATGGTGAAAATCACATCCTTGGAAAATCTCAATCCTCATCTTCATTTTCGGATCCCATAGAAACAAACTTCAGATTCTTGTCTGGTTTGCTTCCATTTCGCTTCAGAATTTGATTTGGCAACTATCAATCCAGTAAAGCATGTGCCAGAATCCAGTTGCCAATGACTTGGATGTTAGATGCATTACCTTCAAAGTCAGTTTGCCTTGAATAACAATACTCACCCCCACAACAGAGTCACCAAGCACATTAGAGTATTCTTCAACTCAATTCAATATTTATACCAATCATAAAATACTTTCTAATTTTCAAAGCAATTATCATTTTTCTATGTTACTAAAGCATTTTAACGCTCTGAATTAAAGCATTGACTTAAAGGAGCAATGCCAATGTTTATTCACTAAAAACTTGAATTTTAATAAGGTAACTTTTAATTCTCATATTGGTCCCTAACCTCAACTTTTCCTTTACCTTTCTTGATTTTATTTATGAGATTATTTCAACATTTGCATTTATTTCTTATCATATGCTGCCATGTTTTGCACACTTTCTGTAACTTCTAATAAAGCAGTACTTTTGTTGTGATTTCGGTTCCATTTACTTGCTTTTTAAAAATATTCGAGACTGTGTTTTAAACTTATACCACTTGATCATCAACTTGATTTGCTCTTCAAGGATGTCGACAACATCACCTTGCAGTTTGACATGTCTTATTCATGGAGTGTGGTGCTCCACATGTGTGAGCCTACATGTGTTATTGTGGGTTGCTTGTAAGGGAGTTGGGCCACATATGTATTGTTGGCATCCCTTACCCTTGATTTGTAAAGAGGAAGAAGAGAGTCCTTTCATTCATCATCATCATTGTAATCTTCTCTTTGTACATGTTTTCTTGGAATGAATTGCTAGGGTTCATGAAGAAACCCGAGGAGAAGTTATGAAAGGCAAAGAGGTCTTTGTTGGGAGCTTGCTCCTATGATCAGGGTTTATTCTTGTGAAGAAGATGTTGGAAATGATGACCATTCATTACTCACTATTCTTGTTCATTATTGTGAAAAGATGTGATCAAGAGGAGCACAGTAGTCTTCCTCTCTCTCTTGGATCTTCTTATGTACTTGCTGTTAAGATTTCTATGCTGCCATTGCTTAAGTCCTAACTTCATAAGCATTTAATACATTTTCACAATAACACAATCACAATCAAAAAGAGGATCAATGAAAGAAACACAATCACAAGGTACACAGCAATTTACCTTGGGAAACCCTAAAGGGAAAAACCCAGCAAAAACTTCCTCAATATAGATTACCAGAATGCAATGACCAAAGAACAAGGTCTCATAGATAGAGAGACAAAACCCCAAGCATAAGAGCAAACACCAGAGACCAACCCCCAAGGAATGTCCACGAGGAAACTCCACCAACCAAATATGTCCACATGCTAGCCTTCAAAGCTTCAAGTAACCTCCAAAAGCCCCTTCGAAGGTAGATGATCCAACAAGCAATGTCCATAAGGAAGCTATTGTAATGACCCTAGACTAATGCTAAGATGGTCGCACTGATTCTTTTGTTCAAGACTAAGTAAGACACCTTATAACTCCTTCCTAATGATGTAAGTAATCAAGGTCTCCAAAATTCCAAGCAAGGTCACTGTCTGCTGGTAGATGATTTTCTTCGAATACTGGTGTGTAGTTGGCTGTAGCTTGCAATCTGGCTTAAGTTTAGAGTGTTGTGGGATGTGTTTAGACTAGTGTCTGCTCCCTTTTAGACTCTTTCCTTCCTCGTAAAAGATTCCATTCAAATATTCATATCAAAGCAAAAATAATAGTCAATAGCTAATAAGACTTAAGCTGTAAATGACATCAAATATAGCAGCAGTACCTTTTTGTATTAATGTTGTAGCAGTAGTATAATAGAAGACTTGCAACCTGAAAATGGTTGTCTACAGTATGGTGTCTGAATGAGCACGTACAGGATCTTGTAATGAAATGGAGAAGCATTGCTTAATAACAAAGATTAATTGACAGAATACAATCAGATCTGGAAAAATGCCTGCATGTAGGTGACAATTTGGTGGTAAACTTAATTTTTGTATTGTTGTAACTACACCGTCAGTGGGTCTTGTTACCACCTAAGTTGTACTTGTGGATTTTTCAAGAGAGCCAGTGAAGTGGAACAAGAAAACTTGTTCATTCTTCAAAGTTCAGAAGTCGGCCAGGCTTTTTCTGGGAGTCTGTTCAAGGCTTTTTGTAACACATGTTCTTACCCCCTTGGGGAAATTGTAAAAAATGTGCTAGCATGGTCAATTTTTATAAAAGGCTCAGCTTCCTAGACTTAGGCATCAAGCCAACTAGCCCAGAGTGTTTTTTCCCTAGGTAATTATTGGTTGTTGAACAAACGACTAATAATTTCTGAGTTTTTCACTCGCACCTCCAAAGTTGAGGTAGTCGTCTTGGTGTCTAGGCCTTAGGAGGTTATTAGAGCCTTTGTGTCAGTGTTTATAAACGTGCTAGGCATTCGAATTAATTCATAAGGACATGTGCTAGGTCCCCCTAGAGTTTCGTCCGATTCCGAGAAAAATATTTTTTTCCATTTTTTTAGCCATTTGTTAATGGTTTAATTAAAAAACTTGTAAATGGCATAAAAACTTGATTCGGAGGCGGAATTTGGCGTGGGGATGCTCGTTTTGACACTCAGAACATACTCTTTACCCAGGGCCACTTTTCATGAGTTTCGAGAAGCTAAAACGTCCTGCAAGGCATTATTTGGCTAACAGAGCATCAGATTGGCACTTAAATGCTAAAAGAGCATCATTTTGGCATAAGTCAAAAAGTGATTATTTTAATGGTTAAAGGTGACTTGGCATGGTGGTCCCTATAAAGAAAAGCTCTTCTTAAGAAAGAAGTGTCATTTTTAAAACATGATTCACTTACCTTTTTTTTAAACCATAGTTTATGCTCACGCTTCTCCATGCGAGTGATTCAAAACTCAAAGTATGGCCCACGTTTTGGAGAAGCGATTGGATGCTTGGATATGACTCATTACTTGTAATGATGTGACCTCTCATTTATTTCATTTACCATTAAACATTATCCCATGGCTCACGTCATGAATCTGTACGTGATATGATAGTGTGAGGGTTGTTGGATGGCTTGGCATGATGTGGTGGTCCACATTCTTGATTAAAATTCGAACCAATAGCAAGGCGAGTCCACTCCAAGTTAAAACGAGTTGGTTGAGGTTGGCGTGATGTGATTGCGATTTCATGGGTATTAGAGATTCACCCTCCCTGTTATGGAAGTGAGTCAATTATTTGGCATCCAATCAATGTGTTGGCAGGTTTGGTAAGGGGCGCAACTCTCTTAGAGATGTGGCTCCCTCTCCATAATTTCGAACAAGTCTAGATCCACAATCAACTCTTGCAACTCCACTTGATCTCCAGTGTTGGTGATGCCCCCTAGGTCTCTCATTTCCATTTTAAGCAAGTCACTTCTCCATTGTTAGAGATGGGAAGGTGGAACCTCTATTAAATTGCATTGTAACTATTGTGAAGTATTTTTCATTGAATGAATAAAGGATTTGGAGGCAAATCGGTGTGTGGATCTCTCGTGTGTGGATGATAATGTCTTTATGATTTGTTGTTGCCTTTCACACACATGGGGGGGAACGTGGCAGAAATCTTCAAGCCACTCAGTGTATCCTTGGGGGCAAGTCTCGAGTCAAGGTTGTCACCTTGTTCTTGACTCCTCCGTTTAGGCCAACTCCTAACGAAGCCAAGGGGGGTAGACCCTATTAGTTGCTAAGGCTTTTAAGGCTTTAGTGCGATGATGATGAAGATTGAGTTTTTTAGGAGTTTGATGAAAGTCAATACTTAACACAAGATTTTGCAACAAAATTTAAATCACAACAACATATAGATCAAGATATATAGAGCATATGGAAACAGATGATTATATCAAAATAAAGGAGCAGTGCCAAAAATGGAGTCAATAGATAAAGTGTTGTTGCTTTGCTGAAAGAAAAAATGTTGCAAGTGCTCTTGGTCAGTTTTAAATTAATGTGGAGATGAGTTGATTAACTTAAGGGAAAAAGAGAACTCCAAATACACCCGAAAGTACGAGGAGTATGTCCAAAAACGTTATCCGATGTGGCTCCCCGCAAGGAATATGAGGACTGTTTGGAGTCTCTTAAACGTGTTCAACACTACACCAACAAGGGTGTAGCCTAGCGGTGTCTCGAGGTCGCTACCCAATTGTTCTCACTTTTTTTGTGGATTTTGCCACCGCAGCAGATTAATTCGAGGCATTGGATTTTCTACTGGGTGGTTACTTGAGGAGTGAAGACTTATTTATCTAGTCACCCACGGTGCTTTTGATGCAGCCAACTGTTCGGATGAACCACAGTTGTGCAGAGCATACACAACGGAGTCTAAAAGATTTTAAATATTTTATAAGTCGTTTTCTTTTAAAAGAAGAAAAGTACCTCCAAGGATCTCTTTCGGTTCAAGTGAACCGCGATCTCTTGTGTTAAGGAGGGGTTGATTTTATTAACATTTTTTTTTTGTAAGACAATAAGAGTAAAAGCGATGAGACTAATTACTACGGCAAGGAATATCTTTTCCCCAACGAGGGTGAGACTAATTACTACGGCAAGGAATATATTTTCCCCAACGAGCAAGCTCTTTGGGTAATTCGATAGATCAATGTCAGGTTAGTATTGTTTTTTGTTGCCATCTAATTCGCACCTTGAGTCACGTGGCAGAAATCTTCAAGCCAGTGGGTGTGACCTTAGGGGCAAGCAAGAGTCAAGTGTTGTCACTTGATCTTGACTCCTCCGTCTAGGGTCTCTCCTAGCGAAGCCAAGGGGTGGTCCCTAGTAAAATAAACTAAGGTGTTTAATCTATAAAATGAAACAATTAGTCTAGGAGATGAGATGAAATAAAATGTTGAAACTAAGATGAACTGCAAATAATTTAAATGACTAGTATATCAAATAACATTCCACACAACACATTGATTAACTTAAGCATAAAAATAAATAAGATTGCCAGATATATCAGTGCTAATGGAGCGCTTGTGTAAAGGGGTTGCTAGTGAAGTCTCGAGAAGTATTGCAATTGTCTCGGTTGGTCAGTTTTAGAATTCTTAAATGAGTAATTAGGGAGTGGGTCAATTCTTGGTAAATTTTATTAAGAATGTGGTAATGATCTTTATTATTATGGAAAAATGGTATTCCAGATATACCCGGGGGTACGAGGAATATGTTCGGATTTACCAAGGAGTGGCTCTCACGGTGACATGTGGGATAAATGGAGTCGTGGGGTTGTGTTCAACACTACACCAAATGAGGGTGTAGCCTAAGGGTGCCTCACGGTCACATGTAGAATTTCCCCACAACCTGGTAAACTCGAATGAAGTGTTGGATTTTCACTTGTCAGGATTAATTGAAGTGTTCCACTAATTACTAGTCACTTCAATCCCTTCTGATTGTCCTACCGATCCATCCAAAGGCCTGCAGTGGTCACAAGAGCATACAGGGAATGAAGTTTTGTAAATTTTAAGTTTTTTAAGAACTAAATGTGAGTTTTTTAAATCACAGTGTCGATACTCTCGTTACCGAGAAAACAGCCAGATTAGTTAATTTTACTTTAAGAAACTTGAAAGAAATTGAAAAAATTAAAAAAGTGAAAACAGTGTGAATCCCCCCTAGGGGATGGGGTGTGGGCACTCAGTTTGATTCATTCGTTCATAGCTCCATTTCACGTGGTTGGATGAAAGTATCAAAGTGCCTCTTTTCTTATCTTTTTTTTCTAATTGGAAGTATATATGGATACGGGTAGAATTTCACGGGATATAGTGAACACTGAATATACATCCAAATCTTTTTTGTCGAATTGATCCATATAGATCAATCGGGAATAATTTAATATACTTTTTCACAGATGGGAAATTTCCAATGCGATTAGATGAAAATGAGGGAGCGTTTACAATCCCTCATTTTCATACTTCTTTTTCATGATCGATAGCCAGTGGATTTCTAGACACTCTATTTTATTTCCAAGAATTATCATGTCAGAATCTAGACAGACTAGTCCTTCTCATTCCAGGGTGATGAGTGGGATTCTGGATAAATTTGATATGGGATACTTCTATATTATCATCGAACCAGATAGGTTCCAGATTCCATCTAAACCGTGGAAATCCAAGCGAAATAACTCTCATGTATGACGAACGTCTTCTAGAGTAGCAGAAGGTTATTATTCATACGAATCCTATTCTTTCGAAATGATACAGACATGTGTTGATCAGAATGTTTTCTGATGTATGTTTCCTACGAGTCTTATCAAAAGAGTATTATCAAAAGTGATCATATTATGTTATACAATTTCGATCGAAGAATTCATTAAATCCATTAGTTAGATCCCGTTACTTCTCCATGAGTATTTATTTCATTTTCATACTTCTTTTCCATGATCGATAGCCAATGGATTTCTAGACACTCTATTTTATTTCCAAGAATGATCATGTCAGGATCTGGACAGACTAGTCCTTCTCATTACAGGGTCAGGAGTGGGATTCTGGATAAATTTGATATGGGATACTTCTATATCATCACCGGACCAGATAGGTTCCAGATTCCATCTAAACCGTGGAAATCCAAGCGAAATAACTCTCATGCTTCTCTCTTTTACAATGATTTCAAAAAAGAAACTACTTGTGCTCCTTTGTAGAATAGGAAACACAAGTTTACAATGAAAGGGCTTAGAAAAATGGCCAATGAGAGAAATGTGAGGAGAAGGATCTCTGGTTTGACTTAGATCTTCAAAAATTCGCCAGAGTGCCTCTTTGTTCAATCAACTTCTGCTGCAAAACAGTGAGCAATGTTTAGTCAAATATGCTAGATAATCATATAAAAACATAAAAAAAAATTGACCAAAAGTTCAAGTACTTTAAAGATAGAAAAAATTTAGATATTAAGCTAGTACTTGTTGCAAAATGCTACTTTAATAATCAGAACTGAACCTTTTAAGTGCATACATAAATCAGAGTTATAAAATATTCTTTGATATGTAAAGAGATTTAACTATGTACTATAAAAAGGAACCGCAAAGAAAATTTAATTTTTTTGTGACGGAAGGGTATCACCAAGCTTGAATGACAGAAAAAAAAAAGCAAGAAAGTATCCACAAAGTGTTTCCAGTGGATGAAGTCCTTTCTCTAAGAGTTACTGGAGTAGAAGTAGAGCTAACACGCTCATCCAAAACTCCAACTTAATCAACCTGTAAAAATATCTACAAAACTTGCAAACGAGGATTAAATGTCGGTGTTATCCAATAATAAATGCTCAATAAAAATATGAATTCAAACAAGAATAATCATAAACTCATAAGCATTCTACTATAAATTACAATAATAAGTAATCACAAGAGTATTACTTCCTATCTTATCAGAACACGGTCCCTTCAAAAGTCCGCTATCCCGAACACATACAAGCTTGCGAAAATCTACAGATTACCTCAATATTGTCGATGAACACACATCCAAACACCATAGACCACACTTGCATCAGCGTCCAAATCCTTTTAATATTTTATTAATCAATAATGAATATTACACATTACAGGAGCGGAGGTTCAATGCCCAAAATCATCCATCCAAAATGAGGAATGAAACCTTGCTTATATAGAAAATCTGGCAAACTAGAGGGGGCGCATTTCCTCAAGGAAGTGCTAGCTCTGAATGAGTCGGAAGTGAGGTGGATAGGGATTGGATCAAAGAGTTTAGGATGGTAACATCACTTTCCTGAGGTAGCACTTGCCCAAATAAGTTTTTTCCAAAGCATGAAACCTTTTCCATCAAGCTTGCGCCCCTCCTGGAAGAGGAAAGTTCCAAACTCCAAAAAGACTCTGAAATGGCAACATCTACATTGTCCCCTTGCTCGGGTACTTGCCAAAATAATTTGCCAAGTCACAAAATTCATTTTTGGCAATTATCCTTTATTTTTTTAATTGCCAAATTTTTTAATATTTCATTTTTTGGGTCTTTTTTGGGTTTTTCGAGTGATTATTAATTTTGGGGTTAAATAATTACTCGAAAACTTAGGAAAGTGGGTCTAGGGGTTAAGTGGGTGCTCCAAGTTAGAAAATGAGCAGCCCCATAGAAAAAACAACCTCCTAGACACACTTTTATGACTTTTTACACTTTTACAATAAACTTATTAAAAATAAGCCTGTAAAAACAAAAGATAAAAATATATATATATATATATATATATATATATATCTATATATATATTTCGAAAATTAAAAAGAAAACTGTGGGGGACTTAGGACATGTTCATAATGACTCAAAATAATGATTAGCATGGTAATATACATTGACAGATAGGTTTTAATGACCTCCTAAGGCTTAATTAATCAGGCGATTATTCCAGCTTTGGAGGTTGGTTGAAAAACTCAAAAATTATTTATCGCTTAAAAACAATAAAATGCCGAGTTTAAATCTCCTAAAGATTTAAACTTGAAGATTACTCCTGTAGCTTCTCTAAAATGCCTAGTTTAAATCTCCAATCCATTGCCAAACTCCTCTCTTATCCACCGTCCAATTAGCCCTGCCCAGGATAATAGTAGATCTAACCTTTGGTGGCTACAATTGTCCTTCAAATGCACAGTACGGTACCATACAAAAACATACAGAACGGTACAAAATGATGTTTTAAAGTGATTTTCAGTTCTCTATGTGTCAGTCGTCAAAGCTTCTGATTGCTTCTTCTTATAAGATGTTTTCTTTGTAAAATATTGATCTTAACTCCTCAAAATCGTCCAATAATTCTGAAAATGAAAGTAGTAAATTTCTCACTGAAGATCTTAGGAAAAATCTTGATGATTTTCGCCCACTAGCTTGATTAAACCAAAATTGTTTCACTGGTGAAATCAAACTCTCAAGGGTTCCAAACCCTATCCAAGGAGCCCTTGCTCACTTCAACTCAATGCCAAAATCGAATAAGGAGAAGAGTCTCCTCTTCTCTTTTTATAACTTTCGATTTGGCCCTTTTTGGCTATTAGTCACTTTTCTCTAAAAAGTGATTTAAAATGATGTTTTAATTTTAATTTCACTTTATATTATCTAGTGTCAACTTAAAAATAGACTTATGGGTCCAAAATGACACCAAATAATAATTTTGTCCCCTTCATTGTCTACGCTATTGTCTAAGGGGGACTATTATACCACTTAGCCCATCTCTGGTGCCCTCATCCAGAAGGGGACATTATAGTCCTCCAAATTGCTTGTCCTTAAGCAACCTCATACCAAGGTACCAAACCAACTTCCCCTTTTCAGACCTGTCAATGTGCATCAAATCCATCAACCAATTCTTCTGTGGACTCCATTTTGGCACTGGATCTTTACATTATACAATCATATGTTTCTATGTGCTTTATATATCATGTATTGATCTTTATGCTGTTGTGTTTAAATTCCGTTGCAATATCTTGGGTTAATGTTTACTTTCATCAAACTCCTAAATAACTCAATCATCACCATTTCACTAAGCCTTAACAGCCTTAGCAACTAAGTAGGGTCTACCCCCCATCATCACCATTTCACTAAGCCTTAACAGCCTTAGCAACTAAGTAGGATCTAACCCACCTTGGCTTCGTTAGGAGTTGGCCTAAACAGAGGAG
>LPNX011021775.1:263593-281397 GCA_001517045.1 Pseudotsuga menziesii | reverse complement strand
ACCCCCCGAGTGGCTTGAAGATTTCTGCCCCCCCCCCCCCCCCCCGGGTGTGTGAAAGGCGGCAACAAGATGAAGGATTCAACCTAGATCAACCATCCCTTCAAGCTAGATACCTGCATCAACTTAAAAATCTTTGCACAAGAAAGGTTACAAGCAAAGGTGATGTCGGAAGTGGAAACTTGGAAACCATGCAATTAAACAAAATGTACATGCGAGCTAAGAGATCTACAACCATCAAACAATAAGAGCATGAATCAAACTAGAACAATCTCTTATCATACTGGGAGATAGCTCCCCTTGTAGGCCCATAGCAAACCAAAGAAATGCACAACGAAAAGAACCTAATACCAGTTACCACAAAAACCATGCAATACTCATCCACACACAATGATGCTCGACACAAGAGGTTTGCCTCCAAAGCTTTCTTTTATTCCATAAAATACTACAATATTACAAGTACACAACTTAAAATCCTTTCGGTCCTCTCTGACCATCCGAAACAATGAACCGGGAGCCCGCTTAAATAGCCAAATAAGAGAAGGGGGGGGGTGCTACATGAACTAAAGATAGAGTAGGAATGAGCTTGAGTTCGTGAGGGAGTTTTGATCTTGATTGATTAAGTCTCAATGAGAAAGCGCCACCTCTCCAAGAGAGGTGCACACCTCACCAACCTCCAACCATTTTCCTCAATCGCCAGTCCATCACCCACGTGCGAGTTCTCAACCACCCATTCGCATCTCCTACCAAACTCATGCGCTATCTCATCACCAAATCATATAATATATCATTAAAATATATCCAAGGTTTAAAAGTTACACATGAAGGGGGTCCACTCTCCATACAATCGCAAGCTTCACTTGGTGCTAGCGCTTTCCTTATGAACTTGATGTCATCTCCCATTTAAAACATTAGCCACTTTACCTTATAACCAAAGTTTCAGTAATCTTCATGCTTTGAAAAGGTCGCATACCATGATGGACCCCTTTGCCACGCCATCCCACCTTTTAAACTAATCATTTTTTTACTTTTCAAACTTTGACTTTAGTGCCAAATTTTCGCATGATCAGCATTTAAATGTCATTTTGATGCTCCTTTAAAGAAATAATGCTCCATGGGATGTTTTAGCTACCCAAAACATAGGAAAGTGGCCTGTGGGCAAAGAGGATGCTCTGAGTGTGAAAACGAACATCCCCACGCCAAAGGCGAACTCCGAACCCATCATTTATTACATTTTTAAGTTTTTTAATTAAACCATTAAAAATGGCTTTAAAAATAGAAAATTTTATTTTTCTCAGAAACAGACGAAACTCTAGGGGGACCTAGCACATGTCCATGCGACTCAATTCGAATGCCTAGCATGTTTATAAATACTGACACGGAGGCTCTAATAACCTCCTAAGGCCTAACCACCAAGACATCTACCCCAACTTTGTAGGTGTGAGTGAAAAACTCTGAAATTATTAGTCGTTTGTTCAACAACCAATAATAACCAAGGGAAAAAACACTCTGGGCTAGTCGCCTTGATGCCTAAGTCTAGGAAGTCGAGCCTTTTATAAAAATTGACCATGCCAGCACATTTTTTACAATTTCCCCATGGGGGTATTGACATGTGTTACAAAAAAATTTTAACAGACTCCCTGAAAAAGCCTGGCAGACTTCCGAACACTGAAGAATGAACAAGTATACTTGTTCTACTTTGTCATCTCGCTTGAAAAATACACCAAGTACAACTTAGGTGGTAACATCTAGCTCCAACTGTGGGATGTGTGCTCGATATAGTCATAGGGAAAAGATAGAATACGAGAACACTAGAATCTCTGGTTTATATAACCTATAAAAACATCTCAACCTGACAAGAAAACCTTAGTAGCACAAGTTTTATATAAAAACCAAATGAATCATAAGTTGCATTTATTCAAGAATGTGGAAAACAAAAACTTAACCAAATAAAAGGTTATTTATTCTTAAGTACAAAAAGGAAATGCGGAAAGTAAATGCTCACTTTAGGGAGCTTATCTTCCTACTCTAAACATGACATAAAAATGTTAGGTGTAATAAAAAATCCAATGTAGCCACCTTAGGACTTTATTAATGTAAAAAAGTTTTCCTTGTCTTTGGTTACCAGCCAAAGCAAGAATATATTATTGATCCAGAACAGGCGAGCTGGATGGGAAATCATGAATAATGTCGTCAAACCTCTTCCCAAACTGGTAGGTGCTCGTGTAGGCTGCTTCTATCCATGACTGGATAGGGCTGATATACAATTCGACTTGATGAGGCAGATCGACTACGCCATCATACTAATCATCAAGGCTTACTGAATGATAACTCATTGTATAAACCCTCAGCTGCTCCAAATCATAAGGAACCTCTATATGTGAAGATGATGGCTAAGACTGATCTTTTGTTAGTTGCATCATATCTGACTCTTCATGACACTGTTTCTCAATGTCTTCACTACTGATACACTTATATGGCTCTAACTGATCATGTGAAAATTTTGCATGCTCCTCTTCCGTACTAAGATTTTCCCAGGTCTCAAGATCCACACTCCCCTCTCTGGAGATATCAAAGATGGGCCTTTCTAAATCCATCCAATAGTCATCATGTCCATCTTTGTAAATGAAGGGGAAGTTTTCATCGATTAAATCACATCCCCGGCTAAATCCCTCCTCATGATCATAGTCATCTTCTTCAGAAAAAAAGGTCACAAGGTAGTAAACCTTCCAAGCTATCATTATTATGTTCATTACAAATTTCATCATAAGTTTCAATATATGCTTTTGAAATGGTTTCTTCTTGAGGTAGATTTGTGATACAAATGTGATCATCTTCTTCACTAAAATAATCTTGAGGACACTCTGAAACTTCCATGGAAACATGAGGGTCATTGACAATATCTTCAATTAAGGGCTCTTCACATGTTTCTTCAATGGGATCCTCATGGAGGGGCTCTTCTTTCAGGAAGAGTTGCTCAAGGATGGAAAATGTGGGTTCTTCACTCATCAAATGTTCATGCTGCTTGGAGACTTCAAGATAAAGCTTTTGGTCAGGAAAGAAGTAAGCAGAGGCATTTCTTAGGAATTTTTCCATATTTGTCCCATCAAAATACCACTGTATTAGAAAAAACCTGAAGAAGCTTGAGAGGGAGGTAATACATCTATTAAGAATATCCTCAAAAAACCAATAATAAGCATCCCCCTCCGAAGAACTTGCAAACATCAATATCATAATATCCTCATGAACAATGTCAAAGTCAGCCAAAACTTTAAGAAAAGCCATGATGTGTAATCTGGCTGAATCATCATTTCCATGACCATGAAAGATTGGAAGCTAACTTGATATATTCTCACTATCATGAGAGTTGGGAAAACCTAGGATGTTTGAGAAGTCGATGGAAAGAAGTAAATTAGAAATCTGAGCACCAGCTTCTTCATCATCCATATTCAGCTAACCGAAGCATATATCAAGAATAAAAATAGAATGTAATTATGTATCTTGTACTGAATTAGACGACCTGTCAAAAACTTTATTGTATGAGCTCGTCTACACACAATCAATCTCAACAAAATTATGAGAAAGCAGGGTTTTGTCCCTTCAATGGAGTCGCCGTGTGAAAAGAAAAATATGCATTTATAAATCTTTCACAAAAATTATTTTTTGTTTTTCCTTGTAAAAATTAAAACTGAAAAAAATCGGTGGAGTAGCGAGATTAAAATTAAAAATCTACACTAAGCATTCATCAAACAAAGAAAAAACAAAAAAGATGAAAATAAAAGTCGTACTCCGAGAATAAAAAGATTTATCCTCGGCAACGGCGCCAGAAAATGTTGCTGCCTTTCATGCACCTGGGGGGAAACGTGGCAAAAATCTTCAAGCCACTCGATGCGTCCTTGGGGGCAAGTCTCAAGTCAACGCTGTCAACTTGTTCTTGACTCCTCCATTTAGGCCAACTCCTAATCAAAGCCAAGGGGGATAGACCCTACGAGTTACTAAGGCTGATTAAGCTTTAGATGGTAGTTTATGATTGATTAAATTGTTTAGGAATTTTTATGAAAGTGACGCAAGAGATTGCAATAATGATTAAGACAATAGCATGGAATACAAATTAATCCATCCACATAAGATTCACTTTACGCAAAATGATTGTATGATATAGACCAGTGCCAAAAATGGAGTCTGAAATGGAGTGTTGTTGGAGTGCTAAATGTATTACTATTGTTCTTGGTCGATTTTAGTTATTGTGAAAGATGAGTGAATTAGATTAGGGGAAAGGGAACTCCAACTATACCTAAAAGTACAAGGAGTGTGTCCAAAGCCATTATCCGATGCGGTTCCACGCGAGGAATATGTGGGCTGGATCGGAGTCTCTGAAACGTGTCCAACACTACACCAACAAGAGTGTATCCTGACGGTGTCCCGAGATCACTATCCAGTTGTTCCCGCTTCCTCTATGAACTTTCCCCGCAACGGATTAAATCGAGGCATTGGATTTTCGGCTTGGGAGGTTAATTCAAAAGTGAGCCTAATTAAACTAGTCACCCACGTCGCTTTCGATGCAGCCAACTATTCGGTCGAACTGTAGCGGTGCAGATCATACACAACAGAGCCTTGTAAAGTTTGCTTGTAAAGTTTGCATACACAACAGAGCGGTGCAATGTGTTTGCTTGTTTATTAAATTCCCAAGAATCTCTTTCAAGCTAAAATCCCTAATTGGGAGAGCAAGGGGTGTAAATTGTACAAAAATAGTGAAGAACAACACAAAAGATAAAATTTTCTAATTATTCCTACCACACATCTTTTCCCCTTTCAAGTAACTCGGGAAGTTATGGGATTAGTATTTGTATTACTTTGAAGAATGAATGACATGACAAAAAGAAATTTTATCAAAGCATACTAATCTGCACAAAGAAACTAAACTAAAATAAGAAAATCACGAAAATTGACAATGACGCAAATCCCCCCTAGGAATGGGGAGTGGGCCTACTCAGAAACTTTATAAAGCTCAATTACAGTGCTTGTTAGGAAATACCACTTGGTTCTTATAGAAGATGAACCCAAGGGCTTACAAAATCTCGAAAAGGAAACCACGAAAGTAGGGGGAACCCCTGGGGAGCTTCGAATGGCCCGAATGTCAGTTTTCGGGCAGCACTTCCTCCTTTTTTTGGACGAACCTGCTAAAAACCAGCAAGCTTTTATTAGTAGAAAGTGCCCAAAAACACTTTGAAAGTGTCTTTGGACAACATATAACAAGTTGTAAAAGACTGCTAAGTTAAAACTATCAAAAAGATGCAAAAATTAACCAAGGAAAGCAAGCTCTCCTTGGGATCTTGGCTTGCTTTTTGGGCAGCCAATAACATTAAGCACTTAGATGCTTAATTTAGACTTTAATACTTCAAAGGAAAACTACTTTATGCAAGTTTTAGATTTACTTTAAAGTACTTGCGAAAAAGAGACCTCCTATGCCTAGATTTGCTCTTGAAAATGTAAAACTTTAAAGCACTTTAGATGTAAGCTTTAAGCACTTGCATACGAGATCTAAAGAAGATTTTAACTTTAAACGAGATAGATCTACATAAGCAAGGAAAGTAACCAAAGGGATAAATTGATTTAAATTGAAGGAGAGAGAGAGAAGGAATGTTTGAAGCCTTGGAATATTTGGGTCATGGAGTCTACAAGTGGAAAGCGGAGGGACTATGCTCTTCAAAATTTGTTTGAAAGATGGAGGATTCAACCTAGATCAACCATCCCTTCAAGCTAGATACCTGCATCAACTTAAAAATCTTTGCACAAGAAAGGTTATAAGCAAAGGTGCTATCGGAAGTGAAAACTTGGAAAGCATGCAATTAAACAAATGTACATGCGAGCTAAGAGATCTACAACCATCGAACAATAAGAGCATGAATCGAACTAGAACAATCTCTTATCCTACCGGGAGATAGCTCCCCTTGTAGGCCCACACCAAACCAAAGAAATGCACAACGAAAAGAAGCTAATACCGGTTACCTCATAAACCATGCAATACTCATCCACACACAATGATGCTCGACACAAGAGGTTTTCCTCCAAAGCTTTCCTTTATTCCATAAAATACTACAATATTACAAGTACACAACTCAACATCCTTTCGGTCCTCTCTGACCATCCAAAACAATGAACCGGGAGCCCGCTTAAATAGCCAAATGAGAGAGGGGGGGTGCTACCTACACTGAAGATAGAGTGGGAGTGAGCTTGAGTTCATGAGGGAGTTTTCATCTTGATTGATTTAGTCTCAATGAAAGAGCGCCACCTCTTCAAGAGAGGTGTGCACCTCACCAACCTCCAACCATTTTCCTCAATCGTCAATCCATCACCCACGTGCGAGTTCTCAACCACCCATTCGCATCTCCTACCAAACTCAGGCGCCATCTCATCACCAAACCATATGATATATCATTAAAGTATATCCAAGGTTTAAAACTTACACATGAAGGGGGTCCACCCTCATTACAATCACAAGCTTCACTTGGAGCTAGCACTTTCCTTATGAACTTGACGTCATCTCCCATTTAAAACATTCGCCACTTTACCTTATAACCAAAGTTTAAGTAATCTTCATGCTTTGACAAGGTCGCATACCGTGATGGACCGCTTTGCCATGTCATCCCACCTTTTAAACTAATTATTTTTTTACTTTTCAAACTTTGACTTTAGTGCCAAATTGACACATGATTAGCATTAAAATGTTGTTTTGATGCTCCTTTAGAGAAATAATGCTCCACGAGATGTTTTAGCCGCCTGAAACATGGGAAAAGTGGCCTCTGGGGTAAAGAGGATGCTCTGATTGTGAAAACGAGCATCCCCACACCAAAAACGGCTTTGGACCCATCATTTATTACATTTTTTTAAGTTTTTTAATTAAACCATTAAAAATGGCTTTAAAAACGGAAATATATATATATATATATATATATATATATATATAAATCTCGGAAACAGATGAAACTCTAGGGAGACCTAACACATGTCCTACGACTCAATTCGAATGCCTAGCATGTTTATAAACATTGACACGGAGGCTCTATTAGCCTCCTAAGGCCTAACCACCAAGATAACTACCCCAACTTTGGAGGTGTGAGTGAAAAACTCAAAAATTATTAGTCGTTTGTTCAACAACCAATAATAACCAAGGGAAAAATTACTCTAGGCTAGTCACCTTGATGCCTAAGTCTAGGAAGCCGAGCCTTTTATAAAAACTGACCATGCTAGCACATTTTTTACAATTTCCCCAAGGGGGTATGAACATGTGTTACAAAAAAAATTTAACAGACTTCCAGGAAAATCCTGGCGAACTTCCAAACACTAAAGAATGAACAAGTATACTTGTTCTACTATGTCGGCTCGCTTGAAAAATCCACCAAGTACAACTTAGGTGGTAATAGTATGTGCTTCAAAGCATTCTCCTAAACATGTTCTCACTCAGGTACAAGGTGACTACGGCATCATACACATCCTTGGTTTCTTCTTTGTGACATTAGGGATTAGATGATCCTTTACTAAATCCAGTTTGATTTGTTTGTCTTTCACTTGATTTTCTAGTGTGCTCGAACAAATCTATGGAATCTATTGGAAGTACCACATCCTTTTCCACAGCTCAACCTCCTCCAAGAGAATCTGCAACCCGCACTTCCATGGAACAAATATGGAAGCGCCCTCTAACACGTGACAATGTCAGAGACCATGACTACTCATGGTTGCAACTCTTCAAACACATGAAAATAAATCAGCAACTAAGGATCAAAGTGTGGATCATCTTTCTTAGGCACACAAAATAACACTCCACTCCCTAGGGCAACTAAGGCATCACACCCCACAACCCTTCACAAGTCTAAATCTGCTTCACTTACTAAAGCTCAAGCATCCCACCCTTGAAAAACCCCTGACAACTCCCTCTTACAAATTGTTGTCCTATCCATACACAGATTCCTAGAAAGTTTCACCTAACTTGTCCATGTTGAAATTTCTCAAACCAAGGTAAGTAGATTTTGCACTCAAAGAATAACTAAACCTGTGTTACTTGGGAGCGGAAGAGAAAGCGAAAGAAAGAAGCAAAAGTAAGAGCGGGAGCAGGAGCGGAAGCGGGAGCGATAAGCGAAATTTTCAAAAGCTTCAGGTTAGGAAGCGTTTCGGAAGCGTTTTTTATATAATATATTTCTTTTTTATATTTTGATGCATATATGTCAACAAATACATGTAGAATGTTGAATTAGTTATGGAAAGCATAAAAACGTGAAATAACCATAAAACCATATAACATCATTCATCAATCATCAATCATCTAGTAGTGAATTTGTCAACCATAGGTCCCGTATCCATAACATCAACCTTAAAGCTTCAAAATTTCAATATATAAATAGTCTATAAACTAGGGATTCTTCAAAAACTAGTTTTGAGGCCACCAATAAATAGGCTATAAAACTAGGCTATGAACTAGGGATTCTTCAAAAACTAGTTTTGAGGCCACCTACATGAAGGTACAAAGAGGGGTTGGTGTGCTTGATTAAATGCTAATCCCATACCCTCATACATGATAGAACCCAATGGAATCATTGCACTCCTAAAATCCTAAAAACTGTTAAGTCTGTTAATTTTGAATGGGATCAAAAATTCTACTTTTCGCATTTAAAGCCCGATGAGGTTGGAACCACTTTCAAACATCCTAAAACAATTAAATGGTAGTGTTAAAATTTTAAGTAAAAGGATAGGAAATGAAAGATAAAAAAAATGTCAACTTTTATTTTAAGAATTTAACATTATATAGCATAAAACGAGGAAGCATCTCTTTTTGCAAGGAAGCGAGCTTCCTGAAAATGCTCCCATATGGAAGCATTTAGGAAGCGCACTTCCCCAGCATTTCCTGGATGCTTCCTTTAGAAGCGAGCTTCAGGAGCAGGAGCAGAGGGGGGGTAGCGCTTCCCCGCAACCTATGTCACATGGTTCGGGTTCGTGTTCAGGTTCGGCGAGCTTCAGGTTCGATTCGGGTTCGATTTTTTGGATGGGGTTCGGATGGGGTTCGGCATAGGTTCGTCTATATACATTTTTCAAAATATATATATTTACACACTAATTAGAAATTAGTATTGTTGTAGAGTCACAGAGTGTAGTCTAGACTCTATATCATGAATTATAGCATAAATCATTTCAAAATAAACAATAATGAACCTTTAAAGATCAAGGATTAGCTTAATCATGAGCATAGGAATACAATTTTAAAACAAATTAATTAATTGGTCTTTTTAGGTCCAATAAACCAAAGTTTGGTCTGAATAGACACGTTAACCATCATCATCATTTATGAGAAATTTAATAAGAAAGCCAAATATTTTATCCAAATGTATTATCTAAAAAAGCGATCTTACTTTTGAGGAAGTAGAAAATAATGTTGTTGATAAATAAATATTCTTTTATTAGCATTTTTCATATTTTTTGTTCTATCATTTTTTATGTTTTGTTTTTAATAAAAAGTAAATATATTTTTTCTAAGTCAAAAGAAAAATGATATATACTATTTCGTTCAGGTTCGTTTAAGGTTCGTTTGAGGTTCGTTCAGGTTCGTTTAGGTTCGTTTGAGGTTCGTTCAGGTTCGTTTAAGGTTCGTTTGAGGTTCGTTCAGGTTCGTTCAGGTTTGTTTAAGGTTCGTTCAGGTTCGTTCAGGTTCGTTTTGGGGTTCGTTTGAGGTTCGTTTTAGGTTCGGCATTCAGCTTCGCCGAACCTGAACGAACTTTGCAAATTTTTTTAGGTTCGCCGAATTCCGAACCTGGAGGTTCGGGTTCGGTGAACCCTGTGACATAGCCCGCAACATATAACTAAACCCTAGGTAACTTTAAATACTAAATCCCTATCAAAACAACAATCTTTGTTATTGGAAACACTAACAGAAAATACACAAAATCTCAAATCTGCGTCACGGTTTTATTAAATTTATAAAATAGTCAACTCTAATCCTATATCTCAGAAGGTCAATCTTGTAAACCAACCCAATGGAAGACAGTCCTACTCTTCTATAGCCTAGGAGGATCTAGGTTTACAACGAATGCACTCCAACCTGATAGTGACCCTAGGTAAGAGGACTAAATTCTAACCCTAATTATTATTCTACGTTACAGAATGAACCCTACATCTGCATGAGAGAGTGCCTAGATTATAATGCTCAACTAGGAGTAGCAAGCATGCATACAAGCAAGCACTAGCTCCCAGAGATCCACACCCTACTTGGAGTCTGGACTAAGTCAACTGATGCGTCTATTTCTAAAACTAGAAAAAACAAACTGGTATAGAAAATTGACTAAATTAGAAACAGAATCGAAACTGGAAACAAATCTGAACAACAGTACTCATTCTGGAAATAGTACTGAAAGCTAACTCTGAACAGCAGTTCTAAATCTGGAAATAGTTGATGGATGGTGCATACATGCACCCTCTCTATCTCTCTCCTACATAACTGCAAGGCACCTCCTTCATTACACTAGTCTGAACACTCCTACCTACTGTCCTCTATCTGCTACTGGCCACAGGAATCAAGAACAGTTCAGCTGGAGGGTCATTAATGCCAGAGAATACTATCTGAGCTAAATAGTTAAAAATCTAACATATTTAATATTTAAGTATAACAACAAACCCTGTTACTAGAATTCTGGGCAAATTATTCCATTTAATTGTAGTAGACAGTAAATCAAATGATCATTATGATCATCTTAAGCCCTCAACAAACTTTCATCATGTTTCAACTTTCTAGGTCTTTAAATTTTATATCACATTTGTTGGTAGATTCTAATTTGATTATCATTTTCGTTCATAGCTGCAAAACATTGTCTAAACATATATGGAAATATTTATCATGCAGTGAATTACAAGAATGGCCTATAAATATTTATAATGGCGTCCTTTATGTTATACTTATTTTTCTCCACACGTTGACAAGCCTCCTTTATGAAATTGAGGCAACATCAGCGAGGTTTACAGCAGATCACCTCCTTATGCCCAATCAAAACCCATCTACATGTATAGCTTGGACAATCAAAACATGTCTCGAGCTAATTAAACTCTGTCATGAATATCAAACATAAGTCTTAATGAATTCATCCCTCTACACGCTTGAACAACAAACAAGAAGATGATCTTCCTCATGTTGACCTATGGTACAATCATTTTCATCCATGCTTTATTCCAATGGTCTTATCCTGATAAGTTAATTTAACCATCATGCCGATGTTTGAAACTCACAAAGTTGACATTCTCAAAACAGTTGGCCATTAAAGTGTCATGATTACAGAGGTATCGTCAAACAGATTGGACATTAAAGCTGTGCATGACAAAAGAAATATCAGGTTTGGGGACAAACAAACCCTTGGCTAGTGGTGATACTTGGCCAACTACTGAATTGTATATGATGGATCATATACACAAAAGAAGAAGCAAGGGCACTTGATAGATCATAGCAACCACATTCAACAACTTGCCTAAAGAAACCTCGTGAACAAGGGCTGACATTTAAGGTGGGCAACACATGCATTCAGAGCACTTACTAACAACATTCCCAGCTACCTACTTTGTTCACCAATTGCCACAACTAGAAAGTTGCTATCTAGTTATTAAGATTTCCTTTTAATTTCGATGTAGCCTTGTTTTTAGGATAGTCTTCTGGTTACCTCTAGTTGTATGGTTGGAAGATAATATGAATCGTCCATAAAAAACCTTCCTGCATTGATGTTGCAAGAAATATGACAGGACTTCCTATGGAAGATCAATCTACTTAAACTAATAAAATAGCATGTCTACTTAATTGCAAAGCCTTACAGGTTCAATCAAATGCAGTTGGACCAACGTGTTTATGGTGGACGCAACCTGCTGCCCATGAGAGAAGGAACTCCTATGACAAATTTAACAATTACCCATGACTGATATAAAATGAAGTTGAAGCATGTAAGTATGGTATATTGACTACTCGCTTTGACACAGAGATTTGATGCATAGTTGCAAACATGGTGGCCATGGTAGGAGTAGGACCTACACTTCTTTAAAATAATTTATTTCCGTCGTCCCTTCTCTTTCTTTTACTATATAGTGTACATTGTAATCACAAAGTGTTCTCAAAAGGACAATAAATCCCCGAAGTAATGGCATAGACAAATCCCCTGACAAGAAACCTAATGTGTCTTCTATGCTATCTAAAGAGCTAGTGCTGTGTAATGCGTTTTCTATGCTTCCTAAAGAGCTAGTTTTACGTCGTGTGAACAAGCCTTATGATTTTCACCTTTTGTGTATCGATCAAATAAGTCATTCGCACAAACAGCTAAGAATGGAGTCAACTGACTTCTACATACAGTTATGAATCTAGTAAATCAAGTTTCTATCCTCCTCTGTGCAGCCTATGTATTTGCAAAAATTCCTTGCACCAACATAATCAAATGGTGCCGAAGCCACAGTGTTAATGGGTAGACAATTGAGGCTCTTGGTTCAAGTATGGATTTCCACATTCGAAGTGTGTGCCAATAGCTAGTTGCTCATAAAATAGTTGTAGAAATTGCCAGCTCCAAGCGCATCCCAACGGCAAACAATACGCACCGAGCTGCAGCACATGAATGGCAATAGACTTGGATATACACCGTCTGGTGTATATGTGCAGAAATCCCACAGTGAATATGCCTGCATATAATGCCATTAATGCATGCAGCTTGGTGCTTATTGGGGGCCATCCACAGCTAAGGTGCATCTATAGGAAATTTCTTGGGATCACCGCCATTGATTCTAAAGGAAACAAAATGTATTAGTGCGTCTCGATCTTGAATCTCGTCACCCCAAAATCAAAAGCAATTCAGATTGTATTCATCTTTCAATTCTGAAGGTGGGCGATAACAAAGTTCCATTTTTATTAACTTTAGGTATAAATAATTTGAATGTGATCGAGTTGAAACTATATTTTATTTTCGTGTGCAATATCAATATTTTGAAGCTTTAAAATAAACGGTAACTAGAAAACCAGATTTCGGTATCTATGCAACTCTATATGCTACAAATTTCACAGCACTTTCTTCATAAAGACTGTCCATAAATAAGATGCGAATAATACCCATATAAGTGCCTGCGCGTATGCACTTTTCTTGTTCTAGCAGACACATCATTATGAATGGGCTCATAATCAAGGCTCTCCACACCGATTTCGCCATCATCGATCTCCTGCTTTTCAGGCCTGGAGTTCGAATCCTTTCCATCGCTAACAGGAGAAACATCTTTATAAACCTCTCCACTCTCCTCTTCTCTAAAATGCTGCATGTATTCTTCGAACTGTAGCTTAATCTCTCCGTTGTCTCCTTTCTCCACCAAAGGCTGCAAGATTTCAGAGTCCTCCGATGCCATCTTTGCTGTCTTCACACTCCAAGTCGATACAATTTAAATTAAAATCACAGGACTGCTGAAATCGAATTCGAATCTGCTCGAGAATTCGGAACACAAATTTAGACGATTCCTTCTGGAAGGATCGATCCTCTGCAGACACTTTCCTTCCGGAATGATCGATCCCTCCAGACAGTTCCCCCTAAACACAGAGACTATAAATGACATTCCAAATGAACAATGGCTACCGTTCCCCTGAAATGCTCGGAGTATCTCTTTGAAATAGATTATTTAACGACTTTGCGAACATTGCAGCTAAAATTCCAGATATAAATTGCAAATGCATATCTGGCTAGCGAATCGTTTATTTGAAGATGGAAAATTGAAATTTGTGCATGGCCAGGCCTGAGGCGACACGGAGGAACATTCGCGAAAGCAAGAGGTTGGTCGGAATGTTAAGACAGCGGTTACGCCTAGGACAGGAGTCAGGACATTTAAGGCAGTCAAATAAAGCAGCCGCCCGTGATCCGCCACGATCAGTTTTTAAGCGTTGTTGCCACCGTGGCTTACAAGTTGCGGGGTTGGTGGTCCATTTTGTACGTGTCGAAAGAAGCGTTTAAAACTGTATTTTCAGACTTACTTGCCACGTCGGACGTAGACTCAGTGAACAACTAATGCTTTGCCTTTGTATTGTACCACTTTGTAAGTAATATATTTTTTAAGAAAATGATATTCTAATTGATGATAGCTGATAATAATAATTATCAAGAGAGTAATTTTGGTTTATGAAATTTTAGAAACAAAAATAATGAATTAGTTTATTTATATTTAAAATTATTTATATGTTTATTGAAAATTTTAATTTAATATTTTTGCACGGAAGAAGTATATTCTACAACTCACTAGGGAAGAGATGTGTAACTCCTTCCCTGCTCATTTTAGAGTTGACACGTGTCTTTTATAGAATTAATATTTTTGTACCAAAGAGGTGCATTCTACAACCCATTAGGGGAGAGATGTGTAACTCCTTTTGTGCTCATCTTAGAGTTGACAAGTGTCCTTTATAAAAAAATAAAAATATATATTATTAAAAATAACATATAGGCTTAAATTAAATTTAAATTATTTAGAATTGCATATATATAAAGCAATATAAATTAGATAAACTAAAACCATAAACATTGAATTAAACATGTATTAGATAAACTAAAACCATAAACATTGAATTACACATGTCCTCAACATTTCCATTCTAAAAAAGGGTTTACACCTTAGAGATTTGATCCCTGGCCCCTTTTAAATGGATCTATGTTGGTTATATTACTATGAAATACAAGAATGATATTTTAAAATTAAAATTAATAATAATTTGGTCAAAATTCTGTAGAGTAAACACTCAAGACAAGTTTCGTTCTGCAAGGCCACCCCAAATCAAAACTCGTTGTTGGGAGGCCACATCTGAATCCAACCATGCTAAGGGTTAGATCCACCCAAACCCCAACAAGTCAGTCAATCTCCAAAACTTTTATACATTTACAATGTTTTAAATTAAAAAATATATATTATTTTAGTGTTATTTATTACCAGCGTAGATCCAAATCCTAGGCTCTATCAAGCTCCGAGAGGGATCAAATCTCTCGAGGTGCAAACCTCTTCTTAGGTTTCCATTGATTTGATTCAAACCAAAAGACACGTCTTTTTATTTAAGGTCCACATATAATATTTTTATTATTAATATTTAATATTATTTATGGCTGACATATAATATTTTTATTATTAATATTTAATATTATTTATGGCTGACATATAATATTTTTTTTTTTTTTTTTTGTTAGGAAAGAACATTACAACATTTCCCCGTACATGGTTTTAAAACCATATGCAAGGCCCTCCTACAACATGGGTTGTTTAGGGGCCTTGCACATGGTCTTAAAACCATTTGCAAGGCCCTCCTACAACATGGGTTGTTTAGGAGGCCTTACACATGGTTTTAAAACCATGTGCAAGGCCCTCCTAAACCATGTACAATAAAACCATGGGTTGTTTAGAAGGCCTTGCACATGGTTAACAGTCAATCTCAAAAACTTTTATACATTTACAATGTTTTAAATTAAAAAAATATTAATTTAGTGTTATTTATTATAATATTTAAAGTATAATTAGTATTTGAAAATCATTTTATCTATTAAAATGACAATTTCAATTAAATTATTGAGAGGACTTTAAAAAAAAATTAATGTCCCTGAATGCAGGTGCCAGCGAGACTGATTATCGATGCGCCATGCCTCGGTCCGTGCACCCCTCGTGTGGCAACTAGCATGCGATCGGCACATCTATCAACTCTGCCACTTTGCCTTCTCGACGTTCTTCTCACGTGCGGGAGGAGTAGTCGATCATTTCCATGCCCGCGACGTAGGGTGGCAACACCCTGTCCTCCTCTTGAGCTTTCATGGTGATGCAGTGGTATTCAATGCGAGTTGGTACAAGGTCTGGTCAAGCGGGTGTTTTGAACCACTTCGCCATGGATTATTACTTCATTGTCTTTGTTGGGTTTGGCTTTGCTCTGTTTTTTTCATTGGGTTTGGCTTTGCTCTGTTTGGGCCTTCCGCGCATTTAGAAGTCTGGACTCTACCTCAAGGTGGGTTTGGCTCTATTTTTCCTATTTTGTTGGGCTCTTCTCACAGGTTTGTCAGTCTGCATATTAGGGATCTTCTCTCTGGTTCCAGCAACGTGGGAAGCTCCCACCAACCCACTCTCCATCTGCGCACCATTCGGCCCTCTCTATCGAGCTTATGGTTAATCAACATGTCTAGGCAACGGGGAGTGCCTCGACGTGCTAGCTCAGGTAGGGGAAAATCCCAGCGAGGGTTCAATCTGCATACAGAAGAGGGGTATGAAAACCACATTTCCAAACCGGTCTGCATCCTCATTGAAGATTGGGAAGGGAGGGTCCTTAACCAACGGCTCGCTTCTGGCCAGGGCGGTGGCCAAATTAACCATTACTGGCTTGTCAAAAACATGTTGTGCAATCTCGTTGACAACATGCTAAGTAATTGCTCGGGCCCGCGATACTGTTCTTGCCGTGAAAGCGAAAATGGTGAAAATGGACACTCAACTTACATCATTGGACAACACTTTTGCTTGGAACTACATGGCTGGTAAAGCAGGGCATGTTGGTCTTGGGGAAGGTGGTAGTGGGAGTGCAACGGGGGGCAAGTCACAGGACGCCAGCACGGTTTCGGCTCCTCAGGTCCCTCCTTTCCCCATCCCTTCGACCGTGGAGCCTCTATTTAAACATTTGAAGGACATGGACAGTCAGAACACTGAGCAACCACAAACTACTCCAATTGTCGCAACCAACACGACCATCTCTTCACAAGAGGAAGGATGGGGATGCCCCATCATCGAGGAAAACCCCCCATCTCGAAGCACGCTCGACAGGTCTACAGAAACGAACTGTCGTTTCATGTTTTTTTGTCATTGATGTCTAGTTTGGTTAGCTCTTTGTTTACTTTTGAAGATGAACCCTGTAATTATGTCAAAAACTGGTTACTATGATAGTCCTATAGTCCCGAACATTTTCAGTTCTTTTTTCTCAGACGACCCTCCGTTTTTTAGAGACTTGGGTGGTGGCTTCACCACTTGAGACCTCCTCTGGTCGAGGTTTATTTTGTATATCTTATTTTCGTAAATTAATAAAACTGTCCAGCTTTACAAAAATTAAAATTAATGTAATTTTTATATGTAAATTTTTTAAAATAAAAAAAAGTTGTATATTAAAAAATTAAATTTCTTAATCATTATTAGTTATGTTTAGTTTTAAATTTTTATAAACTTTAAAAAATATAATTTTATTTATTTATATAGTATACATTTAACAACATCTCCTTCATACTTATTATTATTATTATTATTAATAATAATAATAATAATAATAATAATAATAATAATAATAATAATAATAACACTAACTAATAAATATTAATTATATCTAACATCACATTCTAAATATCGAAAGAGTGTACTTCAAGTTTTACTCTCCCATTCCAACAATCGAAAAAGTGTCCTTTTATTAAAGTTTTACTCCCCGAAATGGGAATGTTGATATTACTTTTGTATGTAAATTTGGTATTTCAGTGATCCGAAGCTTATTTTTTATCACATGGTTTTTTAAACATTAGTTTTAATTGTCTATTGGTTTTACTAGGATGGTTGAGAAATATAAATATTATTTTACTTATTTAAACTATGTTATTTAGCTATACTCTAAGTTTGGTATTGAAATAATAAGTTAAAAAATCATTAACTTTTTTTTTAATATTCATAATCAAAATAACAAATGTTATGACAATGGAATTAAAAAAAATAGACAAATCTGAACCTGCACTGCCGTGTAAACATTAAATGTATAAGAAGACGTAAGAGAAATCATT